>CM074732.1:209145388-209407888 GCA_037367245.1 Phrynocephalus guinanensis | reverse complement strand
CCGCTTGTGCCTCTATGCACACATGTAGGGGCCCCATGGGCAGAGACTTCACACCAGTGGCCAGTCCCATTCTGTTGTTGCAAGAGACCCAGCAAACCCTCTGAGAAGGTCCCCCATAGCCTTTTGGCTTCTCAGGAGGCTTTGACCTGATTTTATTTTTAAAGACCCATGTTCTCTACAGGATCAGGACCTCATTCTCCAGCTACATCATTCCAGACTACACAATTCAACATAAACCATCCTGGTGGGCTGATTCATTTTCACTAATCATCTTATCTATTCCCACCATTTCTGCCCACAGGTGCAGTCACAAGTCACACAGACACAGGCTGACCGCAGTGAGGACTACCCCCTTGCTGTGTGCATTGGAACGACTCAGAGCTTTCTGGGTAGGATCTGTCAACAAGTGCCCTGCCAATTTGTACGTATGGCTCCCCATCCGTCTTTGCAGACCCCAGATCTTCTTACCCAACATTTATTTTGCCAGATCAGGAAAAGAGAAGAGGTAGCCTTGGAACACCCAAGGGGAGGAATCCTCTCTCACCCATCCAAAATGGGAAATGGATGCTACAGTCACTTCCAGAGATATTATTTTGTTAAGTTTAAACAAAAATCAGAGGTAGAGATGGGCACGAAACGCACAATTTTTTTGTTTTTGTTTTTGTTTTTTTGTTTCATTACGCAACAAAACGACAAACGAATTTTGTCTCTAAAATGAAACGAAACAAACAGAAACACCGGAAATTTTGTCGTGCGTTTCGTTTCCGTTACTGCAATACAAGTGAATTGCTTAAAATCCTAAAAAAAATCACAAAAAATAGAAATAAATGGTAATGAAATGGTAATGAAACAAACAAAAACGAAAATGAATTTTTTGCAAAAAATTGCGAAAAACGAAAACGAACCGAAACTGACCCGACAAACGACAAACGACAAACGAAATGCCATTTTTTTTTATTCGTGCCCATCTCTAATCAGAGGGAATGCAAATTGGATCCCCTAACTTTCAGCTGAAAATGCACCTCCCCTGCTGGGACATCCATCCATCCATCCATCCATCCATCCATCCATCTTTACTCCTCCTGTGAGCAGCCCCAGTCAGCAATATGGCTGTTGTGTTTTGAAGCTTCCTGGGAGTTTCCATGGGTAGCCCCACATAGAGTGTATTACTGTAATCCCACAAGGAAGTGACTAGGGTGTTTGTCACAGTGGCCAGAGATGTCTCAAGAAACTGATGCAGCTGGTTGCAATCATTTTAATTGTGCGAATGCACACCTGGCCACTGCAGAGACCTGGGCGTCCTGGCTCAAGGGTGAGTCCAGGAACACCCCTAGGCTGTGCATCTCTTTTTTCAATAGGAGGGCCATCCCATCCAGGACACTCTGCATCCGTATTCCTTGGTCTCCCTTTCTACTAACCAGAAGCACCTCTGACTTGTCTGCTCAACCTCATCCTGTCTGTGACTGATACCAAACATGGATCTAAAGCCGGAGTAGTTTCCTTGGAATCAGGAGGCAACGAGAGGTAGAATTGGGTGTAGGGATGGGCAGGAAATGAAAAAATGAAATGTTGTTTCATCATTTTGTTACATAATCAAACAAAACAAAGCAAAACAAAATGAGGAAGCAGCATTTTCCATTGAAACGAACCATTTCGTTCCATCATTTTCGGGCTCCTGCCGAACTGGCGATGGCTGGTCCCCTTTAAACCTGGCCCAGTGAGCACCAGTTTAAAGGGTTCCAGCCATTGACAGCTCATCAGGAGCCCTCAGAAAACAGTCAGGTAGGGAGCGCGATCCCGTGGAACTGCCAACCCGAACGTTTTCACAGAAAATAAATCAACCGTTTCCTCGGAATATGGCGCGGAGGGCAGTTCCAGCATCATTTCCTGAGCACTCCTGCCGCTTTGTCAGTGGCTTTAAACCTGGCCTAGTCGGTACCAGGGGGATCTCCCTGGTGCCGAATGGGCCAGTTTTAAAAAGGTCCAGCCAATAACAGCTCAGCAGGAGCTCTTCAAAGATCTGGCGCCTCTAGGACCCAGAGGAGCTATTTCATTTTGTACAAAAAAAATTTTTTTTAAATTTCGTAAGAAACAAAACGAAACAGAACGTGGTTGAGCACAAAACGAAACGAAACAAATATTATTTTTCTATTTTGTGCCCATCCCTAATTGGGTGTTATCTGCATGCTGGCAACACTGAAGGCCAAAAACTGAATAACCTATCCCAGTAGTTTCATGCCGATGTTGAATAATGCAGAAGACAAAGGTGAACCCTGAGGTGAACCCAGGAGGTGGTCTTCAACCACCTGCTGGAACTGTGGCAGGAAGCTTTTCCAGGACTTCCAGGGACACAACGCCAGCAGAACAAGCCATAAAGTCTCCGGGAAAGCCTCGCTCTCTTTCCAAACAGGTCTCGCCTCCCTCCTTGCCTCCCCCTCCCCTCCCAAGGCAACTCACTCACTCAGAGGGTGGCCCAGGTGGCTTGCCACATAAATTAAAGCAAAGATAGGCTCCTAACTGATAAGATCTCAGCTTCCTGAGTGCCTGGGAGCTGGAAGACTTATGAGGAAGAGGCCTGACGGGTGAAGTTCATAAATCTATCTCTGTCTGCATCAGGGCTCAAGCGTCCTAATAAGTCAGTGGCAAAATGCTAATGCAAGCACTGGCTGAATCTTCCCTCAGAAGCGCAGCAGGCAGGGGAATGCTGATGCTTATTTTGCAAAAAAGAAAGAAAGAAAGAAAGAAAGAAACGAGAGAGAATGAGGGAGAGGGAGATTCTGCACCCTTTTGGAGAGACCCTTACATAAAGGCAGGCCATTCTTGCCTCTGGCCTGTCTTTGTCGGTGGTGGGCTTTATAATTTTTAGAAGCAAGGTCGAATGGCATGCAGAGGCATAGCCGGGAATTGGAGTGCCTGGGGACAAAGTTAGTTTTTGCACCCTTCCTGCCACCCCCCCACATCGCACCCACCCAGCAATGGGGGGAGGGGCGAACCCTGCGGGCGTGGGGTGGGTGGGTGGGTGCATGCGCATGAGTGTGTGCGAACACACATATGTGTGAGGTAGAATGTGCACACATTACACCTCTCCCACCAAGGTGAGAAAGAGGAGCAGGAGGGTGCCAACGGTCACCGCGCTCCTGCCTGACTGACTGACTGCTTCACTGCTCACCTGGCGCCCGGCGGCGGAAGCAGTGGAGGGGAGGTATCGCCAAACCTTAGGGGGAAAGAGGACTGCTGGACGGCGGGGCTTCCTCCTCCTGTTCCCCCTCCAGCCCCCCCCCCGATTGCTGCACCCAGGGCAAATGGTGAGCCACTGTGTGAGACAGAATGCTGGACTGGATGGGCTGTGACTGGATGGGCTGTGTCCTGTTCCAGGAAGGCTGTTCTTATGTTCTTATAACTTAGCATCCACAGAATTCATCTGTTGACTTTCCCTGCCCGTGAACCCATGGTGGTGGTGGTGGACATAGGTTTTCCCCTCCCCCAATCTGTCTTCATAACAGTCCTAGAAGGTAGGTGAAGCTACAAGAGAATTGTCCAAAAGTTACCTAATTAATTTGCAAGCTCACTGGATACTAGATCCTGTAGCTCCCAAGACTTTAGATAATACTCTAGCTACTCTTCCACGCTGCCTTTTGAGTTTCCCCAAACTTGCTTCCTCTATCTATCTATCTATCTATCTATCTATCTATCTATCTATCTATCTATCTATCTATCTATCTATTGGTCATGTGGAAGGTCCTAGATCTAGGACCACAACCAAGAAGCTGTGCACCACCTAAAGATATGGGGACAAATCAGGAAAAAAAATGTGATTCCTTCTCCCCCACCCCCAATGATTCACCAAGGTCAACAATTCATTTAAAAATGAATTTACAATTTCCTTCTGGTGAACTGACAAATCTATTTTTAAATTCACATCCCCAGGACTCTCCTTGACAATCCCTCCATGTTTGGTGACGATTGGTTTCAGACATCTGAGTTATACACCCACAAAGTGACCCCCCCTCCCCCAACTGTCATGGGGAAACCCAATCTTCATCAAACTCAGGGCCTTTTCACACGACCCCTAAGATCTGCTGGCCACTTAAATTCGGACCAGGGATCTTGGGGGTTCCTTGCTCTTTCTCCGTCCCCACCCCTCCGCACTTCCTTGCTCCTGTCTGGTGAGGGGAGGGAGAAAAAAAGAGAGGAAAAAATGCAGGCTCACCTCCAAAGCTGCCCGGAGCCCCATCATTGTCCTGATTCCTTCTCTTCTGTTTGTTTGTTTTTTGCCTCCCGACCCTTCTCTTAAAGGGGCGGGAGGCAAAAAAAAACACCAAACAGAAGTGAGGAGAGCCCCGCACTCACCAGATTAAATCCAGACCTGGGGATTTTCACCCTCCTAGAGCAGGTACCTGAAAAGTGCGCTGGGACGCACTTAGGTGGGCGTGGTCGCACTTAATTTCCTGCAAACTCCGGAGCTGGTGGGGAAACAATTGTAAGCTCCAGAGCTGGCATCCATTTGCTGCGGAGTTTAGGGGTCGTGTACAAAGGCTCTCAGAGGGACTGTAGAGGAGAGCCAGAGGAACTTTCTCAGACAGTTTGCTGTTTCTAAGTACTTGGGGGAAAACTTTCATGGGGAGCCCTCAGACACCAGAATTCCAATTTTCCCCATACTTGGAGGGATCGTAGAGATGGGTCAGGGGAAGCTTTCCTGTAGTTTTGGATCTCTCTAGGCACCATTGGAGGCATTTTATAGCCCAATTAATAGATAGAATCATAGAATCATAGAATCATCTAGTTGGAAGAGACCGTAAGGACCATCTAGTCCAACCCCCTGCCACGCAGGAACCCCCATCACAGGACTCCCGACAGGTCGCCATCCAGCCTCTGCTTAAAAACCTCCAAAGAAGGAGACTCCACCACCCTCCTTTGCGGCAGCATATTCCACATCAAAATTGGCCAAAATTGATCAATTCATATTCATTGGGGGTGTCAATTTGTACAGATACAAGAAGTCAACAAATTAGTGTTTTTTGAATGAATTATGCTACAGTGGACCCTTGTATAACAAACAGTTTGTATAATATAAAATCTGTGCAACATAAAAAATTCCGGAGATAGGGGAAATTTGCTTAACAGAATTGCCTATGCGGCAAATCCACTCAACATAAAAATGGGATTACTCTGTTTTCAATTCATTCCTATGGGAAATTTGTATAAAGGAAAATCTGCTTAACATAATTTCATTTGGAATGAATTAATTCCTTTATACAAGGTACCTCTGTATTTTAAATTTGTGCCTGTCTCTAACCACCTTTGATCTGGCCAGTGGAGCGTCTTAGAGGCCTGCTAACGAGAGGGATGCACCGTTGAACCGGAAAGGAGGGAGGTGGCGGAGGGACCCAGCAATGTAACATGACAGCCAGGAGAGGGGCGTCAGGGAGGGGAATGTTTGTCAATGCATTCTGCTGACTTCACATTTCAACAAATAATCTCCAAGCATCAACAAATATGTTTCCTCCTGCCACTCAGCTGTCTCTTCCACCATTTGGTGAAGCATCAATGTCAGATCTCGGTTTGTTCGGAGCTCGGGTTTAAAACACAGACCTCACAAAATGCCCAGAAAGGGCAGTTTATGAGGGAAACGGCATGTTTTCTCCTATATATGCCTGCAGCTGTTTTTGTTGTCGTGAAGGCTTCTGGGTTTGTGTGTGTGTGTGTGTGTGTGTGTGCGTGCATGCGTACGTGCGTGCGTGTGTGTAAAAGAAAGAGAAAAAGCGTGTTAGGGAAAACAACATCTCACTGTAACAAGAGAGCCATTGAGCAGCCATGAAAAGCTAGAGAAGCTCATTCAAAAGCACTGCCCAAAAGGGAGGAGGGATTGAGGCAAACCATAATATCTTTCAGAGGGATGTGAGCAACGATAAAAATTGCTGAAGGTAAGCAGAGCGCGGCATAAATGGGAAAAGAAATCAGAAGGAGAACAGAGGTGGGAGAGACATAAAGGCCTTTCTCTGCATCCCACAAAGCTCAGGCAGGAACAATGATGCATCTTGACGCTCCTTGTACCTGCACATCGAAATAAGAAGCTTCAAGCTCACCCATGAAGAGGGAGGCATTTTCTGTTGCTCTCATATTTGGGAGAACGGTTTTATGCACACAGAGAGTGCAGAAGAGAAACGTGGCAGCCAGTTTGGTTTGTACAGGAGGGGAGGGAGGGAGGAATGGCTCGCTGAATTCCTATTTATTTATTTATTTATTTATTTATTTATTTATTTATTTATTTATTTATTTATTTATTTATGTACCGCCCGTCTTCCAGGAGGAACTCCGGGCGGTTAACAACATAACTTCTTTATCAGGAAAAAGGCGTGTCCCTCCTGTAATCCCTTTCCCAATTGTTCCTTGCTCCTCCACCACATACCTGGCTTCTATAACGTACCAGGAATTTTTCTGCCGCGGTTGAACAAAGTAGACAACAAGATTATGTACCACCTTGAGTGCTTATCAAATTAGATACTCCTATAGATGCTCTAGCTCTGCCCAGCCTAGAGGAAACCCAGGGGTAGTCATCTGAACCCAGAGGGGTAGTCATCTGAACCCAGTTCAGATGACTATCACATCTACTACTGTGGGCAAGAATCCCATAGAAGAAATGGAGTAGCCTTCATAGTCAACAATAGAGTGAGAAAAGCAGTGCTGGGATACAACCTAAAAAATGATAGAATGATCTCGGTACGATTCCAAGGCAGTCCTTTGAACATCACAGTAATCCAAGTTTATGCTCCAACTACCGGTGCTGAAGAGTCTGAGATTGACCAATTTTATGAAGACTTACAAGAACTTCTAGAACTGACACCAAAGAAAGATGTTCTTCTCATCATAGGGGATTGGAATGCTAAAGTAGGGAGTCAAGTGATAAAAGGAATAACTGGCAAGTTTGGCCTTGGAGTTCCAAATGAAGCAGGGCAAAGGCTAATTGAGTTTTGTCAAGAGAACAAGCTGGTCATTGCAAACACTCTTTTCCAACAACACAAAAGGCGACTCTACACATGGACATCACCAGATGGACAATACCGGAATCAGATTGACTATGTTCTCTGCAGCCAAAGATGGAGGAGCTCTATACAGTCAGCAAAAACAAGACCTGGTGCTGACTGTGGCTCAGATCATCAGCTTCTTATTTCAAAATTCAAACTCAAACTGAAGAAAGTAGGGAAGATCACTGGGCCAGTCAGGTATAGCCTAAGTCAAATCCCATATGAATACACAGTGGAAGTGAAGAATAGATTCAAGGAACTAGATTTGGTGGACAGAACACCTGAAGAACTATGGATGGAGGCTTGTAACATTGTACAGGAGGCTGCAATGAAAAATATTCCAAAGAAAAGAAAATGCAAGAAAGCAAAGTGGTTGTCCAACGAGGCCCTACAAATAGCGGAGGAGAGAAGGGACGCAAAATGCAAGGGAGAAAGGGAAAGATACAGAAAATTGAATGCAGACTTCCAAAGAATAGCAAGGAGAGACAGGGCGGCCTTCTTGAATGAACAGTGCAAAGAAATAGAGGAAAACAATAGAAAAGGAAAAAAACCAGAGATCTGTTCAAGAAAATTGGAGATATTAAAGGGGCATTTCGTGCAAAGATGGATATGATAAAGGACAAAAATGGTAGGGACCTAACTGAAGCAGAAGAGATCAAGAAGAGATGGCAAGAATATACAGAAGAATTATATCAGAAAGATCTGGACGTCCCTGATAACCAAGATAGCGTAATTGCTGACCTGGAGCCAGACATCCTGGAAAGTGAAGTCAAGTGGGCCTTAGAAAGCATTGCAAACAACAAGGCCAGTGGAGGTGATGGCATTCCAATTGAACTCTTTAAAATCTTAAAAGAGGATGCTGTAAAGGTGCTGCATAAGATATGCCAGCAAATTTGAAAAACCCAGCAGTGGCCAGAGGACTGGAAAAGATCGGTCTACATTCCAATCCCAAAGAAAGGAAACGCCAAAGAATGCTCCAACTATCGCACAATTGCACTCATTTCACAAGCTAGCAAGGTTATGCTCAAAATTCTACAAGGCAGGCTTCAGCAGTATGTGGAAAGAGAACTTCCAGAACTACAAGCTGGATTTCGAAGGGGCAGAGGAACTAGAGACCAAATCGCCAACATGCGCTGGATTATGGAGAAAGCCAGAGAGTTCCAGAAAAACATCTACTTCTGCTTCATTGACTATGCCAAAGCCTTCGACTGTGTAGACCACAACAAACTATGGCAAGTCCTTAAAGGAATGGGAGTGCCTGAACACCTTATCTGTCTCCTAAGAAATCTATATGTGGGACAAGCAGCAACCGTCAGAACTGGATATGGAACAACTGACTGGTTTAGAATCGGGAAAGGAGTACGACAAGGCTGTATACTGTCACCTTGCCTATTTAACTTATATGCAGAGTACATCATGAGAAAGGCCGGTCTGGATGAATCTCAAGCCGGAATTAAGATTGCCGGAAGAAATATCAACAACCTCAGATACGCAGATGATACTACTCTAATAGCAGAGAGTGAGGAAGAATTAAAGAACCTCTTAATGAGGGTGAAAGAGGAGAGTGAAAAAAATGGGCTGAAGCTCAACATCAAAAAAACTAAGATCATGGCCACTGGTCCCATCACCTCCTGGCAAATAGAAGGGGAAGAAATGGAGGCAATGACAGAGTTTATTTTCTTGGGCTCCTTGATCACTGCAGATGGCGACTGCAGCAACGAAATAAAAAGACGCCTGCTTCTTGGGAGGAAAGCAATGGCAAACCTAGATAGCATCCTAAAGAGCAGAGACATCACTTTGCCAACTAAGGTCAGGATGGTTAAAGCTATGGTTTTTCCAGTAGTGATGTATGGAAGTGAGAGCTGGACTATAAAGAAGGCTGATCGCCGCAGAATTGATGCTTTTGAGCTGTGGTGCTGGAGGAGAGTCTTGAGAGTCCCCTGGACTGCAAGGAGATCAAACCTATCCATTCTGAAAGAAATCAACCCCGAATGCTCACTGGAAGGACAGATTTTGAAGCTGAGGCTCCAGTACTTTGGCCACCTCATGAGAAGAGAGGACTCCCTGGAAAAGGCCTTGATGCTGGGAAAAATCGAAGGCAAAAGGAAAAGAGGACGACAGAGAATGAGATGGTTGGACGGTGTCATCGATGCAACCAAAATGAATTTGACAAAACTCCGGGAGGCAGTGGAGGATAGGAAGGCCTGGCGAGCTCTGGTCCATGGGGTCACGAAGAGTCGGACACGACTGAACGACTGAACAACAACAACAAACAACATAAACAAGCAGCACAAACAGATACAAAAATTCCTGACCTGAATTCCCACCCTGGCTCTCTCTGACCCCACAAATTTAGGAAATTGAACCATCTTGCAAAATCCCTCACCCCCTGCTAAGATACAGGGCTCCGCTAAAGCCACCCAGAAGGCCTTCTGGGTGTTAAGGAGACAGAAAGAACCCATCCGAGGCTTCAAATGGGCACCCACCTATGCAGCACTGCAGCGGTCATGCTTTACTACTCTGCTGTACTGGGAAATGCAAGAAACCATCTGAGACTGGCATACAGTCCTCGGCTCTCTTTGCTGGTGGGGGAACAGTGGCATGGTTTCTCATGGCCAGTACTAAGCAGACCCTCCTGAAGAGCCACACCTGGCGAAGCAAGCATGTCAAAATTGAGAGGTTTGCGGCTTTGGCTCTCTGCTCCAGGCTGGAGTGTCTCGATGCCTACGCCATGACAGATTCCGGAACCCCTTTGTCACCGAGCTGGGTTGCGCTTTCCTTTGCTTGAACAGTTGCGTTCATTAATCACCCCTAGTAAAAGGGATATCCCTCTGCAAGTGGCTTCCATTCTGCTCAGCAGCACTGATTAATGAAGGCTGTGAGTTCAATCAGTCCTCAGGTGAATGCAGTGTCCTTTTGACGCTGGGACTTGGATGCCTGCCTGCAAAGGGCAGGAAGGTGAGAAGGGAGGGTATCAAGGCATGTCCAGGGTGGAGGGACTAAGGGAAATATGTGAGCCCGGGAGGAAGACAAAGCAATGCCAGAGAGGACCTCCTTATCTGGATGTTAAGGAGACACAAACAACCAATCCAAGGCTTCAAATGGACACCTGCCTACGCAGCATTGCAGCGGTCATGCTTTACTACTCTGCTGCACTGGAAAATGCAAGGAACCATCTGAGACTGGTATACAGTCCTCAGCTGTCTTTGCCAAAGGCATTTGAAGATGCTGGGATTCTCTCTCAGGGTGAGTGGAACCACTAGCGCGGGTCAATCACAGTGTCTACCTCAGGCACAGGATTCCTAGAGACTGATGGTAGGGGTGGTTCCTTCCCTGTCTAAACATGACCCTTTGGTAGGGAATATTTGGGCACCACATCTCGATATGATACTTCAATGAGGAATGCTTCAATCCCTGGGAAATTCTCCATATTGTCTGCTACTGTTTTCCCTTTGTTGAGAGCTCTGCAATTCATGCCTGTGGTTTCCATGCAAAACTAGTGTTCTTTCTCTTTGGCAGTTACTTCATGTCCTGTTAGTCCCTCTTTGCTGTCCCACTTGGGACAGGTACAAAAAAACCCTTCCTTCATGTCTATAGCATGACAGCGGAAACTTGTCTTGACCATGCCCCCTGAACCGGGAACAGAGCGTGACAAACCGTACCAGCCCCTGGGCTGGGGAATTCTCTTGTCAAGGTTTGTTCCCGGTCCCTGTTCTGAGACAAGCGACTGTGTGGTAACAACTGTCAGGCAACAACCAGTGTTCACCTAGTGGTCAGCAGCTGAAGCATCATTCAACATTAGTTTCTCTATGGGAAACACCATGCAGTGCAAATGTTTATTAAAGAAAATACTGAAAATTCTGTAGCATTGATGTGTATATCCCCGAAGACCAGTAAATCAAAATATCGAATAAGTTTTAATTACGATATTTTAAAAAAAGGTTAAGAAACCAAGACAAACTCAGTATTTGTCATGGAATAAGACTGTGAAGTAACAGTTGTCACAACACAAGTAATCACACCCGTGAGTAAACGGAAACAGGGACTGAACAGGGAAAAAAAACATGTGACTGCGAACAACACTGTCATGGTACAAATGTAATCGTGAAACAAGGTAGGACGTGAAGTAACTGCCTTTCAGGAACAAAGCAAATGCCCACTGCAAAGGCGACACAATGCCTGGTTTGTCAAAAAAAAAAAAAGATGCAAACCCTCTGTCCGTTGCTTCTGAGCCGAAAACTCTATGCAGCAAACAACCCATGGTGCATTAATACATTATGTGTGCCATTTGCCCCATTTTGCTCTAATGGCAAAAGACAGTGTTTCCACTCTCATTCATTTAAATTTAGTTCGCCATCATTTCAGAACCTCAGGGCTGGAAGGGACCTTCTGGATCATTGACTCCAGCTCATCTCCAAGTGCATGTCAAGTTTTTATACTTGAACAAAGTTATAAAAAACATAAATAAAATATTGAGAAATACCTTACTCAGAAGAGTACAGCAACTCAGACTTTGTGTGTGGGTAAAACACACACAGCTGTTAAGGTTTGAAGGAAAAACTCTGAAGCTGTAGCAGCAGCATCGGGCAGGTGCTGGTGATTGTGGCTGTAGTTTGTATAAATGTAGCACAGAGGGATCACAAGTTTTTACTAGTCTTTGTTTAAAGCCAGTCACACTGTTCTTGTGTAAGGATAGAGGAGTTTTTGCTGGTCAAGGTAATGTTGTCAGGCATGTTTTTATGCATCATGTTTTTCATTTTTTTGCTGAAGACAAGCTCTCTAAGTTGAATGTTTAAATATAAAATTATTTTTCTAATACAAGCTGTCTGCAAAGTTTTTTTTTTGGTATCCTGAGAAGCACTGGGTTTCTGCTGGGTCTTAGGTCTGTTTTCCAGTATGCAATGTTTTATTAAGACTATGTTATAGTCTCATCAGGGTTTGTGAGGGGAAACGCTGTGCATCTATACACTCTGATTTTTCCGACAGTAAGAACATAAGAACATAAGAAGAGCCCTGCTGGATCAGGCCAAAGGCCCATTTAGTCCAGCTTCCTGTATCTCACAGTGGCCCCACCAAATGCGTCCAGGAGCGCACGAGACTATAATCTCTGTCTCTTGATACCACCCCCCTGCATCTGGTCTTTGAAGTACCCTGGTTTTAAGCCTGGAGATGACACATCTCCAGACTTAAAACCAGGATACTTCATGGGCCAGATGGAGCGGAATGGTATCAGGGGAGTGGCATGGGGGGGATCAAATTCCCAGCCTGGGGCACCTAAACCACTGAGCTATATCCAGCAGTTCCATGAATCGTAATGGCCATCATCTTCTTGGACCTGCAGAACTGGTAGTAAGGAACCTCTAGATCAGTGGTTCTCATCCTGTGGGTCCCTGCATGTTCCTGGACTGCACCTCCCAGAAGCCTCCACCACTCGGTGTGCTGGAAGGGGTTTCTGGGAGTTGCAGTCCAGCAACATCTGGGGACCCACAGGTTGAGAACCCCTGCTCTAGATCATGGAATCTCGGAAGCCCAGTGGGGAATTGAACTGCCAGTCTCCGGCACCACAGCCAGAGACCACCACCACGGATCTCTCCAATTCTAGTAGTTCATTAAGGAGAGCCATAACTGTCATCATCATCTTAGAAATACAGAATTTGGACAGACGCTATGGATCAACGCAGGGTTTTTTCCGTGAAAAATGAACTCTACCTCCCTGGATCTTCTCAGGGTGGAGGAACCTAGATGAAACCGCATGGAGAAGGGCTGGAGCGAGGAAGGAAAAGCATCACAATGCTAACTTGAAGCCGGGGGGGGGGGGGGGGGAGAGTGCACAAGAGACATCTGCCACTTTATTAACAGCTTTGTTAAAATTAATGGGAATGCATCCAAGGAAACAATCAAGAATCCATAAAAGAGCTGCTGTAGATTAAGAACTGTGTCATCCTGTGGCGGAGAGGAGACAGACGCCAGCCAACACGGCAGGGAATGCGGGCAACGTTGTTTCCTTGGGCTGCGTTGCAACGGAGAGACCGAGACTTACTCAGCAGCAAGGCTGTCCCAACTTCCGCAGCCTGTAGAAAAGCGGTTCTGTACCTCAGGTCACACAGAGGTTCTTTCAGCGCTCCTTGTGCTTAGTCAGGGTTTCTGAGAGTCGCAGTGTTGGAATATTTGGCAAGATTTACATTTCAGCCATTACAGGGTTAATGTGAATGTGGAGTATTAGAACATAAGAACATAAGAACATAAGAAGAGCCATGCTGGATCAGGCCAAAGGCCCACCTAGTCCAGCTTCCTGTATCTCACAGCGGCCCCACCAGATGCTTTTGGAAGCGCATGAGACTAGATATCTGTCTCCTGATAGCACTCCCCTGCATCTGGCCCTTGAAGTACCCTGGTTTTAAGACTGGAGATTACACATCTCCATCATGGTTTGTAACCTGTGATGGACTTTTCCTCCAGGAATCTGTCCAATCCCCTTTTGAAGGCATCCAAGCCAGATGCCATCACCACATCCTGTGGCAGGGAGTTCCATAGACTAACAACGCGCTGGGCTGGATTATGGGCTGGATTTAACGTGAAGAGCGAAGCCGATTGGTTGTTGAGATCACACCACTTGGAATGTTCTGGTAGAAGTCTGGTTAGAGTTTGTGCCTTGTATTCTTAGAGAAGAGAAGCATGTTCCTGGCTTTGCAAGATGGCTGTTAGAATAGTTATAGTTAGAAACCTCCTGTGTACCCTTTCCTTCTAGTTAAATAAATAGTTCTTTTCATATAGTAACCCAAGAGGTGTCTCTCATTAAGCAACTAAAAATCATCTGCAACAACCGATCCAACAAAGATCCCCAACATGCAGTTCAAGGACACCTGGGGGACCGGAAGTGCAGGGCCGCTGCTGTAGAGGGTCCTGGACACAGAAGGTGACCAAATGCTGGCTGAGTTGGGCCCATGGTCACCTGACACCCTTGTGCAAGGAAGGTGGTCCTTAAACCAATGATAATTCTGGCCTGATTCAGGGATCAAGCCAAAGTGCTCTGGCCACTGAGGGCGTCCTACAGGAGAGCTTGCGTGCCTGCATTCAGCCTGCCTCCTGCCCTGGTGAGCAGGAAAGGGGGCTGAGAGGCTCCTGTGAAAGCACATCTGGTTTTCAAAATCAGTGAGTTGTCCCTCTTGGCCAGGACGGGATTCTCCCTCCCACCAACGGCAAGGAAATGGAGCCCTGGGAAAAAGAGTCCCTACTGGCATTATGGGGCACATTATAGAGATACCCCCTTGGAAGAGATTAAAAAAGCACCCGAGCCAGCTTCCTGCATAGGGTCACTTGAGAAGCATTGAACCCCAATCTTTGCGGGGAAGCCCAGGATGAGGGAACAATGGATCCCATGGGGCCTGATGCACAGGAAGCCAGCTTGCTCTTATCTCTTACCCCCCACATTATCCAGCAAGGCCATGAGATGGTACATAGGAAATAACAAGTTGTCTGGTAATCATTCATCAAGACCCCTGCTATGTGACACTGCTACGTCAGAGAAGCCCTTCCCAGGAATTCATCAGCGTACACCATCCTGACACGTAGACTCTCGGCCCACCTCTGATGCTCTGCTTTTGCAACTAATAAAAGAGTCGGGACTCATGCTGGCGAAGGACGCTGTTGCATGAGGCCTGGCTTGTTGAAACCAATAATGTGCCTATGTGGAATCATTCATACAGTACGTCTTCTCTCCCAGGCTCTGGAACTCCCTCCCACTGGAGGCCAGGACTGCCCCATCTCTGCTGTCTTTCTGGAAGCAGGCAAAGACCTTCTTCTTCAGGCAAGCCTTCCCTGAATGAGGGACTACATATGATTTGATTTTACAGTGGTACCCCGATTTCCGACACGCCCAACAACCAAGAATCCCAACTTCCAAGCACATTTCCGTTGCGCCCCCCACCACCACCGCCTTACAAGCAAGATAAGATTTTCCTGACTAACGATGGTACATTGGGGGGAGATGCAGGGGGTCGTTTAAAATGTCTTTGAGCCACCAACCCAAGCACTTGCCTCGGTGGATAAAAGTCATTTTAATCATGGCACGACACTTCTCCCGACCACCCCACCACCACCACCCCGGTGTCACGGGGGAAAGCCGGGCGTTGTTCAAAGCAGTTTCCCATAGGAATTCATTGAAATCCGTTCCCTCCAGAATGGATTGATTCATTTTCAGTGCATTCCTATGGGAAACCGCTGCCCGACTTACAAGATCGGCGATTTACGAGCATGCGCTTAGAACCAATAAGAACACTGGTGTTTTCCGTGTTCCATGATTTTTCTTCTTCCGTGCTCTTTGTAGCTCTAATGTTACATTTTAATGTTCTACAATGCCTCCTCTAACTCCCTGTTAGCAAGTGTCATTTTGCCTCTTTATAAATCTGTGGTGAGGCCCCATCTGGAGTATTGTGTACAATTCTGGTCACCATACCTCCAGGAGGATATGATGGAAATGGAAAAAGTTCAGAGGAGGGCAACCAGAATGATTAGGGGACTGGAACACCTTCCTTACCGTCTGAGGCTGCAATGGCTGGGCCTCTTCACTCTTGAACGACGGCATCTAAGAGGGGACCTGATTGAAGTTTATAAAATCATACATGGTGTGGAAAAAGTAGATAAGGAAAAACTGTTTTCCCTATCGTACAACACTAGAACTGGGGGGCACTCCATGAAACTTTTGGGTGCTACATCTCAAACAAATAAGAGAAAGTACTTTTTCATCCATAGGATCACTGGTCTGTGGAACTCCCTGCCAGAAGAAGTGGTGACCGCTGTCAGCCTTGACAGCTTTAAGAAAGGATTGGACAGGTTCCTGGAGAACAAGGGTATCCATGGCTATCATGATGAATGCCTCAGGACCACCTCTGGGTTGGAGAGAGAGGCAGGGTGTCTCTCAGTGCCATTTGCAGGGAATCGTAAGCAGGTGAAGACATCTGCTTGGGAATATCCTGAAGCAAATGGCAAGCCACTCTGTGAGAGAGAATGCTGGACTGGATGGGCCATAGCCTGTTCCAGTAAGGATGTTCTTATGTTCTTATGAAATAAATAAATAAATAAATAAATAAATAAATAAATAAATAAATAAATAAATATCTTCTGGAGCAGATACAGTTTCCTCTCACAGACAGCTAACTTGTTTGATGCAAATGGCAGACCACAGCATCTGGCCACCTTTCACACCGCACGATAGTGCTTCCTTTCCTCAGTTGCCACCACATCTGCCATCACATCTGCAGATCACAAAGACAAGAGACCCAGGCAGATGTTGATCACCACTTAACATGTCCACCAGCGGTGGCGAGCTGCACAAAGACGTCTTCCAAAGATGATTACTCACCAGTCTGCCATATTTTCATCCCAGCCACCCCCCAGAAAAATCTGAGGGGTACAAGGGGTTGCCATTCCCTGATTCCATGGGCAAAGTGGCACAAACTGCTAAGCAATCTTCCACGCTTTGATATTTTTAATGCCCACGCAGCATTCGGTGCATGCATAGTTTTTGAATTAATCTTAGAAAGGGATTAAAAAGTCTCCGGGATTATAGGAGATCAGAGGAAATAAAATGCTGATTCCAACCAAGTCTGGGAGTGGTAACAAATGAGAAGACTAGGAGAACTCCACCCCACTCCAAGCACCTTAATCCAAGTCTGATATTTTATGAAGAATGCAACGTTATACAGGCCTCAAAATCTTACACAATAATAAGAAGAACATAAGAAGAGCCCTGCTGGATCAGGCCAAAGGCCCATCTAGTCCAGCTTCCTGTATCTCACAGTGGCCCCACCAAATATCTCTGGGGAGTGCACAATACTAGATATCTGTCTCCTGACACCACTCCCCTGCATCTGGCCCTTGAAGGACCCCGGTTTTAAGCCTGGAGATGACACATCTCCATCATGGTTTGTCACCTGGGATGGACTTTTCCTCCAGGAATCTGTCCAATCGATCCCCTTTTGAAGGCATCCAGGCCAGATGCCATCACCACCTCCTGTGAGGCAGGGAGTTCCACATGTTAACAAGTCAATTCTGATTGTTGGCAAGTTGGCAACCATTCCCAGGGATTTCTAGGTAAGGAACATGCAGAAAGGGTTTCCCATCATTCGCTTCTTCCGAGGTCATCCTGGGACTGCACAATGTGTCCAAAGCCACAGGGGCTGGCTCTTCCTCTCAAGCGGCCCCATAGGGAATTGAACTCCCAACTAATGGCTCCATAGCCAGATACTTAAACCGCGGAGGGATCCAGACAACGAATATATGTGTGTCATCAAGTCACTTCTCATTCACACGGCCACCCTCTCTAGGGTTTTCCAGGCAGGGAGAGAATGCTCAATGTTCCGTGTTACCACTGAGCGATCCAGGCCGCTAGATCTATTGCAGATGACAAGAAGGAATTTTTTATGTGCTGATTGCAGGTGAGAAGTATTCCTGCCCTCCCCCCAGTTTTCAGATCAGAGGTTCTTGGTTTGTTTGTGTTTGTGGCTTTATAATCAGTTGCCAGACGATAAGCCCATTACTTATATTGTCCTCAGAGCTTGACAGCAATTTCCGTTAACCACCTGTAACGTCATCACTGGGCCCAAGCCTTTTGCAATGGTGGAGGAGGCGAGGCAGTTTTAGGATCCTGGCAGTGGCCTACGCAAAGAGTCTGCTTCACCCACTCACAAACAGTGGGCATAAAGTAAGTTACTGTCTCAAAACAGCAGTCATAAAGCATGCTACTGTCAGGAAACAGCAGTTTGAGGGTAGGTGAGCAGGTGTTCTCTCTTATCCACGGTTTTCATTATCCACAGGAAGGCCTGGAACCAATCCCCACCAGATACCAGGATCCTACTGTACTCTATAATCTATATTACTCTTCCCTGCCTCTCTCTCTCTCTCTCTCTCTCTCTCTCTCTCTCTTTACACACCGTACAAACTGCAGCCATATTAAATAAGGCATGAATCCAGAGGATAAAACACTGATTTAAAAATAGCCATATATATGTCTGGCTATTTTAAATATATGCTCTATTATTTAATATGCTCATAGTTTTCATGCCTTCCCTGCTATTGCGTTCTTTAAGCTTATTTATTGTAAGCTGCCCAGGTGACCCTGGATGAAATCCAGTAGCTCAGAGAAGGCCTATTTAAGTCACTGGAACTCGTGGAGCTGGCTTACCAAATCCATTTGGAATCAATGGGTCTACTCTAGCAGTTGATCCACTGCTGGACTTCAGCCACCGTGTTGCTTTGCTGTACCGTTCGGTCTGTTCTTGGCCAGTCCCATATCTAGTTTTTGCTCTTCTCTTTTAAGAAAAAAATCAAATGCAAATATATTTTTATGACCACACAGGTGTTCAAACACATTCTTCATTTTCAACCAGAAAGGAAACTCACTGTGGTAATGTGATCACTCTCTGGATATCAGGAGCTGCAAAAGGTCTCATTGCCCAGACTGGCCATTGTCCATTCTGACTGGGGGCAGAGCAGGAATCTATAGTTCATAAATATATCTCCTTTGAGCATTCTGTTGCACTTGAACAAATTATTTGTCCATTGAGGCCAGGTCATTTTAATCTCTTCAGCTGATTTCTTCCTAAAGCCACTTGGTGAATCCATTCTGTTGGTGATCAGGCATTAATGGACTCATGGCTTTATCGTTGAATCAACTCATTCTCTTCATCTTGGATTTGCTGTCTTTCCTTTCTTAGACAGTTACTTCATGTCCACTCTTGTCCTGGGAGGAAGTTCATTGCGTGTTGATGTCGGTCGCAGTCACATGGTCTTCTTGCGGTTCTGTCCCTGTTCCCGTGTACTCACGGGTGTGAGGGATGATACCGGCATGACTGTTTCCGCACGTCCTCGTTCCGTGATGAGATGTGAAATTCCATGCCTTTGTTCTCTGTTGTTGTTTTTCCGACCCAACCTTCCGTTTTTTGATGTTTTGATTCTCCGAAGCCTTGCTTCAATGCATTACGGAGCTAAGTTTGAGGCATTTGTCTTTTAATCTCTCTGCACTGCGTTGCTGACTCCATAGGGAATGTACTGGTGGATGGCAGTTCGCACTCCTGCCACTAGATGGATAATGGCACGTTGCGGGAGGAGACTGACCTCACGGGCTCTCGTATCGGAACAAGAAGTGAGATGAGGAGATTCCTAAGGCCAGGGAGGGGAATCTCTCATCCCGCTTAGATCGCAGTTCAGGGGGTGTGGTTGGGACGAACTCCCTTCGTCCCACAATGGACGTGCGGTTAGATTTCTTCATACCGGTCCCAAGCAGGACCGCAAACAGCGATGAGATGGACATGAAGTATCAGTCTTAGTCTCCGGGTTCCGGACACCACACTTCCACAAGGACTGCTGACAAGGTGAAACGAGTTCAGAGGAGGGCAACAAGGTTGATCTGGGGGTGCTCAAGTAGGCTCAACCAAGCCTTCTGAGGAACGAATGAAAGAACTGGGCATGTTTAGGCTTCAGAAAAGAAGACTGATAACACTTTTCAAATACCCGTGTTTCCCCGAAAATAAGACACTGTCTTATATTTATTTTTTCTCAAGAAAATACACTAGGACTTATTATCAGGGGATGTCTTATTTTCAGACAATCTCCCCTCCGTCTCTCCCCCCCCCCTCAATTGGGAGATGGAGCACAGGTGTCAAGTTTTATCCGGCGCTGCCTGGGACAGGAGGTGCAACATGTGTGTGCGTGCTAGCGCGCATGCGCTAACACGTGCACGCATAAAAAACAGAGTCAAACAGGCACGCACACGCACGCCTCTTTCCACTCCCATTGCCAGCATCCAGCTGGGATCACTGCTTAGCCACTGTCCTCAGTAGCAGCAGCAGCCGCCGCCAATGATTTATTTATTTATTTATTTTTCAAAGGGCCCAGGTGCCAACTGTGGGAGGGGGTGAGGTGGGTGGAGGGGACGGCAGCGGCTCGGTTCCCCCCAGGGCAGCGCTGGCTGAGAGACAACACACCAGTGCTTCCACTCAGTGCCTGATGGAGACAGGAGGATGGCAAGAGAGAGAACGGCAGCAAGGCAGGCAATGCGCCATCCTGGGTTCGAGGGGCGAGCGAGGGGACAGTGGTGAAGGAGCGAGCGACAGGCAAGTTCACCACGTCCATCACTAGGTCTTAGTAGGGCTTATATTTAACAAATGCATTAAAATCCTACTAGGGCAGGGGTGCCCAAACTTTTTGTAAGGAAGGTCAGATTTGGTGGCTGAGAATGTGTCAGGGGCCGACTGCTCCCCGACCCTGCCACCCCTACTGCAAGCCCCACCCACTGACCCATAAGCCCCACCCACTGATCCCTTGCAACTCCACCTGCAGGAAGGAAGGTGGGGACCAAGGAAGGGAGGGAGGGAGGGAGGTGGGGACCAAAGGAAGCACAGGGAGCCATGGCCACAGTTCGCCCCTTGGAAGAAGCGATCTGTGCAAACTTGCACCCCCCTAAGCTCCCCAGCGGTGGCAACGGCTCGCCCGCCAGCCCACCCCAAAGCTCCTTGGCGGTGGCAGAGGCCCGCTGGCCTGCCCACCCCCACATATTCCCCTGCGGTGCCGGTGGCAGCAGACTGCCCAGCCGCCCAAGCTTCCCAGCGGTGTCAGTAATGGCAGAAGATTAAAAAAAAAACATGGGGTGCAGGAGGGGGAGGGAGGGGCAGGCCAGCCAGCCACGGGCCACTCAGAATGGCCTGATGGGCTGGATTTGGGCCCCGGGCCGGACTTTGGGCAGGCCTGTGTTAGGGATTATTTTTTTGGGTAGGTCTTATTTTTGGGGAAACAGGGTATTTGAAGGGCGGCCATACAGAGGAGGGAAGGAGCTGTTCTCAATCATCCCAGCAGAGTGCAGGATGTGCAATAATGGACTCAAGAGAACCCAGCTTTCAGCTGAATATCAGGATAAACTTCCTAACAGTTAAAGCAGTATGACAACAGTACTGATGACCTCGGGAAATGGTGACCACTCCAACGCTGGAGGCATTTGAAAGAAAACGGGACCGCCATCTATCAGATCTGCTTTGATTAGAATTTCTACCTTCATCAGGTTGGATTTGATGGCCTCAGAAGACCCTTTCAACTCCATTTTTTTTTCTCCTATGATTCTGTGTACAAGTAATTCTCAAGAGGCCAGGTTCCACATTTCTATGGACATGGCCTTGAACCAATGAAATTTGCAACAGTCAGAATTAGAGTAAGACTGTTTTGTTGTTGCTCTCGGTTCAAAGCCCAACAACTCCATAATCTGCCTGGGAATTTAATTCATTCAAAACGGGTGGAGAAAGATTATTCCCGTTTTGCCACCACTGAGCAGCAAAGGTTATGACTCCAGAACAAAGAAGGGTTAACCACCCTAGGAGAGGCAATGAATCACTTGGCAGGAGATAATTCCCCAAAATAAACAAAAATATTTTTTCTTTCTATTCCAAAATTCTGTAACACATAACCTTTTCCTTCGGAGAGGGCACCTAGATCTGAGAAAGTTAGGCCTTCTGATCTAAGTTAAACACAAACGCGTAGTAGACAAGTAAAACATTTTAAAAATAAAAGAGGCCAGGCAATGAAAATGTTCAAGCTCTCCTCCTGGAAGGCCGTTTTTTAAAAAAAATACCCAACTTGGTTTCCGTTCCCGAGTGGCTCAAATGTTGCAACCCAGAGCTTCTGTAGAACTAACCCTAACCCTAACCCTAACCTTAAAGGCCTGGCTTTTCCACAAAGCATTTGGCCACCATTAATCCCTTACCCTCCCCCTCCTTGCCCCACTGTCTTCTCAGTGTTTTTACTGTGGTTTTATCATGCCGCTAATATTATGGTTTTTGTTGCTTGTTTACTCAATTATTATTGTTGGTTTTTTGTTTATTTGGTTTGTTACTATTGTTTTAGTTATTGCAGTGAACCGCCCGGAGTTCCTCCGGAAGATGGGTAGTATATAAATAGATAGATAGATAGATAGATAGATAGATAGATAGATAGATAGATAGATAGATAGATAGATAGATAGATAGTATTAACTGTGACTACCAAGAGCTCGCTTCACAATTGACATCTGAACGCCAAAAGCCTTGGTAGACACAAAGGAATGCTCACCTGCCTTTGCTTCAACCACCGCCTAATCGAAACCAGAAGCAGCTGGATTAGGAGAGAGCAGTTTAGCACTAAGGAAGTGGGGAGGAGACCTTGTTTTCATCTGGAACATTCCACATCAGGACAGCCTGGCCTCCCAGATCCATGGATCATTATTAAAAACAATGGAGATTGTCGTTGTTCTTCTTCAACGAGCCAACTCTGGTTCAGGGCGACCCGATGAATGAGGGACTCTCCCCCTCCCCAGAGTCTTCAAGAACTCTACTCAGCTGTTGTAGGCTCAAGCCCCTGGCTTCCATTATGGCAGGCATGTCCAAACTTTGGCCCTCCTGATGTTTTGGACCACAACTCCCAGAATTCTAAGCTTAGATAGCCAACGGCAAAGAACTGTGGGAGTTGTGGTCCAAAACATCTGGCGGGCTGGAGTTTGGACATGCCTGCATTAGGGAGTCAGTCCATCTCAGATTTAGTCTTCCTCTTTTCCAGCAAGGCTTCGACTTTTCCCAGCAAAGAAGTTGAAAGAAGAACACAGGCAGGAGCTGTTAAAAATGGGAGACACTATAGAACATTGTTGGCAAACCTATGGCATGGGTGCCAACGGTGGCACTCGGAGCCCTTTCACAGCTACCTGTATTCAGGTTAAATTGCAGTATTGGCACGTTTCAAATACAATGGACCCATGTATAACAAACAGTTTGTATAACATAAAATTTGTACAACATAAAATATTCTGGAGATAGTAGAAATTTGCTTAACAGAATTGCCTATGGGGCAAATCTGTACAACATAAAAATGAGATTACTTCATTTTCAATGCATTCCTATGGAAATTTGTATAAAGGAAAATTTGCTTAACATAATTTCATTTGGAATGAATTAATTCCTTTATACAAGGTACCACTGTAATTAGTGGATTCTGAATAGCAGTTTGGGTACTTGGTCTCTAAAAGGTTCAGCATTAGTGCTATAGAACATAAGAAACTAAGAAGAGCCCTGCTGGATCAGGCCAAAGGCCCATCTAGTACATTTTCCTGGATCTCACAGTGGCCCCACCAGATGCCTATGGGAGCGCACGAGACTAAATATCTGTCTCCTGATACCACCACCCCCTTTCTCTGGCCCTTGAAGTACCCCGGTTTTAAGCCTGGAGATTACACATCTCCCTCATGGTTTGCAACCTGGGATGGACTTTTCCTCCAGGAATCTGTCCAATCTGCTTTTCAAGGCATCTAGGCCAGATGCCATTGCCACATCCTGTGGCAGGGAGTTCCACAGACTAACAATGCGCTGGGTGAAAAAATATTTTCTTTTGTCTGTTTTTACTCTCCCAGCCCACAATTTGAGTGCATGTCCTCCAATTCTGGTATTTTGTTAGAGGGAGAAATGCGTCCCTCTATCCACTTGACTCACGCTCTGCATTATTTTGTACGTCTCATAAGAACATAAGAACATAAGAACATAATATAAGAACATAAGAAGAGCCATGCTGGATCAGGCCAAAGGCCCATCTAGTCCAGCTTCCCGTATCTCACAGTGGCCCCACCAGATGCATCTTGGAGAGCACAAGACTAGATCTCTGTATCCTGATACCACTCCCCTGCATCTGGCCCTTGAAGTACCCTGGTTTTAAGCCTGGAGATGACACATCTCCATCATGATTTGTCACCTGTGATGGACTTTTCCTCCAGGAATCTTTTGAAGGCATCCAGGCTAGATGCCATCACCACATCCGTCAATTGTGAAGTGAGGTCTTTGTAGTCACATAGACTCTCTTTAAGTTCTCCAGGAATTCCTGAAGGTTCTCCAGGAATGATGTGGGTGGGCAAAGGTTGGGCCACACAGCATATTCATCCCTCACAGTCTGCCCAAGTTAATCCTCCAAAAACCCACATTAAACGTGTAGTCATCTCCTTTTTTTGCCACACAAGCTTTTCTTTTTAAATGATCCAATTAGGAAAATGAAGAATATTTGTTTAACTCCTGCAAGCTTGTTGATTCTGTCTGTCCCAACACAATAAGAATTCTCCAAGATCCCCTTACCTCCTGAGTAAGAAAAGACTAGGAGATCTCCTCTCCATCCATCAAGGTCTCAATAATTTACGGGAAATATTCACAAATCAATGATCACAACCGCCCTGCCTGTAAGACCTTGACCTTTTTAGCAACTTTTTGAGGTGGCCCCAAAAGATGCAGTTGCAAGCCAAGAGCCAATCTCTGGCACCCAGTGGGAGATGCCGTATTTAGGACAAAACCCTACAAGGGCAGCATCTCCTTCTCCCTCCCTATCAGGAAAGGTGCTGCGTGGTCTAGAACCAAAGCCCCGACCACAACCTGGTTCTTCCACCTGCCATCTACGAGCGGAAAAGTGTAGCGAATGGGACCATAACGCGGAGCCAAAGTGTTCATTTCCATGGAAAACATTCTTCTCCCAGAGCGAAATGGACAACCTTCTCTGGGAACACTTGAGGACAGATACAAAAAAAAAAAAAAACCCCAAAACAGAACCAAAACCCAGCCCATAATAATAAAGTTAAAGAGCTCTCAATTTGCCTGGAAACATCTTACATAACATAAGAACATAAGAAGAGCCATGCTGGATCAGGCCAAAGGCCCATCTAGTTCCGCTTCCTGTATCTCACAGCGGCCCCACCAGATGCGTTTGGGAGCGCATGAGACTAGATATCTGTCTCCTGATACCACTCCCTTGCATCTGGCCCTTGAAGTACCCTGGTTTAAACCCTGGAGGTTACACATCTCCATCATGGTTTGTAACCTGTGATGGACTTTTCCTCCAGGAATCTGTCCAATCCCCTTTTGAAGGGATCCAGGCCAGATGCCATCACCACATCCTGTGGTAGGGAGTTCCATAGACTTACAACGCGCTGGGTGAAAAAATATTTTCTTTTGTCAGTTCTTACTCTCCCAGCCCTCAATTTGAGTGTATGTCCCCTAGTTCTGGTATTTTGGGAGAGAGAGAAGAGCTTCCATCTATCCACTTTACTCATACCCTGCATTATTTTGTATGTCTCAATCATATCCCCCCTCAAGCGCCTTTTTTCCAGACTAAAGAGGCCCAAATGTTTTAGCCTTTCCTCATAAGGGAGGTGCCCCAGGCCAGTAATCATTTTAGTCGCTCTCTTCTGCACCTTTTCCAGTTCCACTATGTCTTTCTTGAGATGCGGTGACCAGAATTGTACACAATACTCCAAGTGGGGCCTTACTATTGTTTTGTATAAAGGCATTATAATGTTCGCTGTTTTATTTTCAATCCCCTTTTTGATAATCCCTAGCATGGAATTGGCCTTCTTCACCACTGCCACACATTGGGGAGACACCTTCATGGAGCTGTCCACCAACACACCAAGATCTCTTTCCTGATCCGTCACGGATAACTCAGAGCCCATGAGTTGATAGATGAAGTTTGGATTTTTTGCCCCAATATGCATTACTTGACATTTAGTTACATTAAAACGCATTTGCCATTTCTCAGCCCATTCCCCCAGTTTGGAGAGATCCTTTTGGAGCTCTTCACAATCTTCTCTGGTTTTTACCACACGGAAAAGTTTTGTGTCATCGGCAAACTTGGCCACCTCACTGTTTATCCCTGTCTCCAGGTCATTTATGAACAGATTGAAAAGCACCGGTCCCAGGACAGAGCCCTGGGGCACACCGCTTTTCACCTCTCTCCATTGTGAAAATTTCCCATTGACACCTACTCTTTGTTTCCGGGATCTCAACCAGTTCTCAATCCATAAGAGGACCTGCCCTCTTATCCCCTGACTGTGCAATTTTCTCAGCAGCCTTTGGTGAGGGACTGTGTCAAAAGCCTTTTGAAAATCCAGATAGACTATATCCACCGGATCACCCAAATCCATGTGCCTGTTGACCTTTTCAAAAAAATCTAAAAGGTTTGTCAGACAAGATTTACCCTTACAGAAGCCATGCTGATTTTCTCTCAGCAAGGTTTGTTCTTTTATGTGTTTTAAGATTTTCTCTTGGATGAGGCTTTCCACCATCTTCCCTGGGACAGATGTAAGGCTAACTGGCTTGTAGTTTCCCGGGTCCCCCCTCCTTCCTTTTTTAAAAATTGGTGTGACATCTGCTATCCTCCAGTCCTCCGGCACTGTGGCCGTTTTAAGAGACAAGTTGCATATAACCGTTAAGAGATCTGCAATTTCATTTCTCAGTTCCCTAATAACCCTTGGGTGGATGCCATCTGGGCCCGGTGACTTGTTAATCCTCAATTTATCAATTAGTCCTAAAACCTCCTCTCTTTTAACCTGTATTTGATTTAATTCTTTAGTCAAGAGGGGCGGCTCAGGCAGCGGAATCCGCTCAAGGTCCTCTGTCGTGAAGACAGACGTAAAGAACTCATTCAATTTCTCTGCAATGTCCAAGTCCTCCTTAACCTCCCCTTTTCCTCCCTCACCATCCAGAGGGCCAACTAGTTCTCTGGCCGGTTTTCTACTTCTAACATATTTAAAGAAGCTTTTATTATTACCCTTTATATTGCTAGCCATGCATTCCTCAAAATCTTTCTTTGTCTCCCTTATCATCTTCTTACATTTCTTTTGCCAGAGTTTGTGTTCCTTTTTATTTTCCTCATTTGGGGAGGATTTTCATTTACAGAAGGACCTCTCCTTGCGCTTTAGAGCCTCTCTAACTCCACTCGTTAACCATGCCGGTGTCCTCTTGGACTTAAATGAGCTCTTCTTTCCTTCTTCCCTTTTATGGGGGGGGGGTTAGGAGCGGCAGGAGAGAAACGCACCACCACCACCACCCCATCCCTTTTAAATGTTAAATATCTACACCATTGTCACTTTGGTGTACAAAATAAATTTGCGGAGAATCAAATGATTACCATTTCCAACCACCGAAATGCAAACCTCTGTGACAGCCTGATTAAAATCCAGGGATCAAAGCTGGCTTGAGAATTCCAAATAATCATAATTTTTTAAAAAAGAAGAAGAAAGAAAAAGAAAAAGTTACCACAGGAGACAGAACATAAAATCTTAATCTTGCAAAGGAAGATGTTCAGTGCAGGAGAGTTATTTGTACTTCTTTTTACCTCTAGAAAGTGAAGGAACGGTGCAGATTTGTCTCTGACGCGCTCCCAGCATGTGTTAAAGCAGTCTAGTCCAGAAAAACAGGTTTATTGGAAAACCACTAAGCCATCCTCATATGCAGTAGTTACGTATCAGGCCTCCCCTAATCTTGGTGCTAGGGCCTTGTGCTAAAGAGTTTTATATTTTTTTCCTGAGATCCGCCCAAGAATGCACTCAGGATCTGTCCAGCCCAGGAAGGACAATACATGGCGCTTGTAACTTCTTCTCTCCCCCTCCCCCTTCCTAGATGAGTACTACAAAGAATCCTATCATTCAAATTGCCATTTCTTTAACTGGGACCTGTCACAAATAGTTTCTTTTGAGACTTTTGGGGGAGAAAAAAATATTGAAGCAAAAGCAAAGCAAAGCAAAGTGTTCTGCTTATATACCACCCCATACCACTTCAAGTAGTCTCTGGGAAGTTTACAGTTTTAATTACAGTGTGCAGGTTACACATTGCCCCCCCCCCAGCGAGCTGGGTACTCATTTTACCGACCTCGGAAGGATGGAAAGCTGAGTGAACCTTGAACCGGCTACCTGGGATTAAACCCCAGGGCGTGAGCACAGTTTTACCTGCAGGACAGGCATTTAACCACTGCGCCACGGGGCTCTTGAGAAGAATTATTTTGCTATTTGGGGGGAAAGAAGGATCCAGCCCCCCTCTACTGCACATTCTGTCTTAAAATGAGACAAGATTAACAATGCAAGATTAAAAAGTGTTCTGCTTATATACCGCCCCATACTACTACAAGTAGTCTCTGGGCGGTTTACAATTTTAATTACAGAGTGCAGGCTACACATTGCCCCCCCCAGCAAGCTGGGTACTCATTTTACCGACCTCGGAAGGATGGAAGGCTGAGTGAACCTTGAGCCTGCTACCGGGGATTGAACCCAGGTCGTGAGCACAGTTTTACTTGCAGTACAGGCATTTAACCACTGCGCCATTAACCTTCCTATTTTTAACCCATCTTTCTCCTTAAGAAGAACCCAAGGCAGCCTACATAATTAAGAAACCTAACAACAGTGAGTATAGAAATACTAAAAAAGGATCGAATGAATACCGTACTTAAAAACATAATCAACATGAAAACCATGTTCAAAGCAGAAAGGGAGAATTGTGCATTTAAAACCCCTATAAAGGCGGCCATCATCATTATCTGTCAATAATGGGAACCGCCTGGATTCTTTTACGCCCCTTCTTTACTGCTCAGTTACATTCATTCTTTCTTTGTTCATGTCAGAAGCACACCCATACAATTAATAAATATATCGGATAATTTTATCCCAATAACAGGGAACATCAAGAGCGTTTGGAGCAGCCAACATCTTCTAAAGCACACGTTGCTGTCAGTTATATTGATATGCTCCCTGTCTTCCAAGGAGCTCAGATCAGGTTGATGTAAAGCAAAAAGCAAAGCGTTCTGCTTAAATACCACCCCATAGCACTTAAAGTACTCTCTGGGCAGTTTATATTTTATCTATGCAGGCTTCACATTGCACCTCCCCCACCCCCCAGCAAGCTGGGTACTCATTTTACCGACCTCAGAAGGATGGAAGGCTGAGTGAACCTTGAGCCGGCTACCTGGGAATTGAACCCCAGGCAATGTAGCAGTATAACCACAGTGCCACGGGGCTCCGTCATATCTCCTCACATGTAGCTCTGTTCTTCTGAGTCGCTACAGGTAGGCTGAAGCTGAGAGAGCAGCAAGGACCAAAGGTGTGATTCATGCTAATCACGCTTGCATATGACACAAAATGGGTTGGAACAGCTAATACCGTGGAGGACAGAAACAACATTTTAAAAGATTTAGATAGGCTTGGGCCCCGGAGTGAAAACAACAGAATGAAACTCAACAGGGATAAATGCACAGGACTAGACCGAGCAAAAAGAAACCCAAGTACACAGTTACAAGATGCGGGATGCCTAGCACAGCAATACTACAAGCAAGAAGGATCTTGGAATTGTCATAGATCCCAATCTCAATATGAGCCAACAACATGATGTGGCCATTAAGAAGATGCATGCTATTTTAGGCTGCATGAATAGAAGTATGTCTGTGAGGATTCTCAGTCACCCAGGTGAGTTTATCTGGAAGTTGAGTCGTGGCAACTGGAGTTCTTTTCTTGATAGCAACATTTCACTGCACATCCAAACATCGGTCTGAGGAAGCTGTTTGGATGAGCAGCGAAACGTTTCAATCTCTCAAGAAGTCCAGTTGCCATGACTCAACTTCCAGATTAATAGAAGTTACAGTCTCCTAATCTTACAAGGTGCTAGCTAGTCCTCAAATATGTACAGATGCAAGTCGCAAGTCGTAGAAGGCATACAATATGTACTATTTAAGCTCTTTAGAAAATTGTCTTATGCCTAGAGATGGGCACAAAACGCTAAAATAGCATTTTGTTTTGTTTTTAGTTTCGTTCAGTTCAGTTCTGTTCTCTTCTGTTTCATTTGAAATGTTTTTTTTAAAAAAATCATTTTGTTTTGGGTTTTGTTTCATTTTTCATTTGTGTACTCTCTCTCTCTCTCTCTGTGTGTGTGTGTGTGTGTGTGTGTGTGTGTGTGTGGTGCTTGTGTAACTTCCTGCACCAACTGGTCATGGGAAAAGGCAGGATTTGTAAACTTTTTTTTTGTGCCCCAATCAGGCATGGGGAGACTGGGATTATTTATTTATTTATTTATTTATTTATTTATTTATTTATTTATTTATTTATTTTGGCTGAGCCCGAAGCACCAATCAGCTGCAGGCAAATTCCCCTCCCCCCAAAAATCGCTTCTTTTCCCACACTCCAGCCCCCACTGGAGTGCTTGGGGATCAGCAAAATAATAATAATAATAATAATAATAATAATAATAATAATAATAATAATAATAATAATAATAATAATAATAATAATAATAATAATAATAATAATAATCCCGCCTTTCCCCCCACCCAATAGGAGGGGAAAAGGAGCAATTTTTAAACTTTTTTTAAAAAATTGGTTGAGACCAAAGCACCGATCAGCTGTAGTGCAGCCGGCTGAGGGTGCTTTTTTAAAAACTAGTGCTGACTGCGGTACAACTGATCGGTACTTCTGCCCTGAAAGGCCCCTTCACGGGGGCTGGTCGGGGGCAGCAGCAGGAACGAAAAGCAAAATGAATGAAATGAAATTTTTTGTTTCATTTTGTTTTGTTTTCCTTTGAGCGGGTGATTCATTGTTTTATTGTAGTCTTTTAATGCTGTAAGATGTCCCTCAATTCCCTGTTCTCAATACTTGAATATGTCTTAATGGTAGTGGACTGTATATTATCCCTCATTACTGTAAGCCACCTTGGGTCCTTTTTACCAAGGAGGAAGTAAAAATACTCTAATATAAATAAAATAAATAAAATAAATAAATAAAAGCCACTGTTATTTAGAGAAACATCCTGTCCATCCCTGCCTGATTTTATACAGTATCTGTTTTCAAGCCTCATATTCCGCCATATCTGATAACTGATACTAAGCCTCGTGTATTATGTCGGATAGTCTCCTGGTCACATTCATATAACCCTATTGTTGGGGGGTTATATTTTCTCTTGCTGTAAACCACCCAGAAAAATTCACTTGCTCTAATAGATAGATAGATAGATAGATAGATAGATAGATAGATAGATAGATAGATAGATTTCTGAAGCTAGTAACAAAAACAAACAAAAATAAACAAACAAAACTGCCATTGCTAAATAATCCACTACAGTGCAATTATGGAACTGGGGTATTGCCAGGAATAGAGACATCTGAAGACATGGCTAATTTAGAAAGGCTTTCCCTGGGTATTAACTTATTCTGTTAATAATGCTATCATTTATTTTATTTTTTGCTCCGTCTCTAACCCATTTTGCTCTTCATTTGATGGTTTGATGTTTTTGTTTTGTTAAACTACAGTGGTGCCTTGTATAAAGTAATTAATTCATTCCAAATGAAATTATGTTAAGCAAATTTTCCTTTATACAAATTCCCATAGGAATGCATTGAAAATGAAGTAATCCCATTTTTATGTTGTACAGATTCTCCCCATAGGCGATTATGTTAAACAAATTTCCCCTATCTCCAGAATTGTTATGTTGTACAAATTTTATGTTATACAAGCTGTTTGTTATACAAGGGTCCACTGTATTATGTTTTATTATACTGGATTGTTTATTTATGGTACTGTATGTTGGTAATATGTATTTGCTCAATTTTGTAAACCACCCAGAATAGCCGTGCAGCTAGATGGAGCAGTATATAAATAAATAAATAAATAAATAAATAAATAAATAAATAAATAAATAAATAAGGTGAACGGACTCACTGAGCCAACTCCCATGGCGGTCGTCAACTCCACAGTGACTTTATGGCACATCAAAGCATAAATAAGCTCTACTAATCTTGTTGCACTTGAACATAAGAACATAAGAACATAAGAAGAGCCCTGCTGGATCAGGCCAAAGGCCCATCTAGTCCAGCTTCCTGTATCTCACAGCAGCCCCAACAAACGCCTCTGGGAGTGCATGAGACTAGATATCTGTCTCCTGATCCCACTCCCCTGCAGCTGGCCCTTCAAGTACCCCGGTTTTAAGCCTGGAGATGACACACCTCCATCATGGTTTGTCACTTGGGATGAACTTCTCCTCCAAGAATCTGTCCAATCCCATGCAGGAGGAAGAGGAGGAGATTGGAAACCCCTGTGGTTCTTTGAATACCAAAATATTCTCCTTCCACTGCAGAAGTAGGATACGGCGATGGTTATGTCAAGGCGGAGGCATGCATCTGTTCACAGCTGTGCAAGAAAAATGCATGTCTAAAAATAGCAGGACTCTTCACAGCTGCTCAGCTCTGTAGGTGTATGGCCTAAAAATAGGCCAAGCTCCAAAAATGATGCACCTCGGACTGCCTGGAAGTATGCCCCCCACCCCCACCTTCAATCAGCTGATCCAAGGGAATTCCGGTTCCTCAGAAACTGATTCATTGCAGACATGGATCCTGCTGGGATCGGAGGGACACACAATGAGTCCTTTGTTCTGATCATCCGTTCAGGCCAACTCAACCCAACGAGACCCATCAACAAAGATTTCTAAGTCTTGCAAGACCCGCAGCCTCCAGCCAGAGAGAAGGGGACAAGAAGCACTATTCTATCCCCTCCAAAAATAAAATCAGGGCCTTTGAAATTTGCACAGAATGGCTTCGCATTTTTTTAAAAAAGTGTTCCACTCCCTTTGTCAGTATCGACATGGTACCGCTGAGAACGCACCCATGCAAGTGCTGAACCACTTGGCTGATGGCTTTGGTTTTTCTTGTTTTCTACTTCAAACGCAGATCACCCAGCCAATACATCGGTTCCTTAAAATCCCCATGCAAACCATGCAACAGACCTCACAGACTTTGCACCTTGGGTGCAAGTCTCATTCTTTCTAACAGGAGAAGCCCTGTAAAATGTGCCAGGAGATATCGCAAGCCACAGAGGAGAAATGTTGCATCTCTTTCTTGGTGCAAGAATGAGATTATCAAGGATGTACATCCGTCATGCTCAGAGAAAGACCACGAAGAATATAAAAACATAAGAACATAAGAAGAGCCCTGCTGGATCAGGCCCAGGGCCCATCTAGTCCAGCTTCCTGTATCTCACAGTGGCCCCACCAGATGCCTCTGGGAACGCACGAGACTAGATCTCTGTCTCCTGATACCACTCCCCTGCATCTGACCCTTGAAGGACCCCCCTGGTTTTAAGCCTGGAGGTGACACACATCTCCCTCATGGTTTGTAACCTGTGATGGACTTTTAAGAACATAAGAACATAAGAAGAGCCATGCTGGATCAGGCCAGAGGCCCATCTAGTCCAGCTTCCTGTATCTCACAGGGGCCCCACCAGATGCGTCTGGGAGCGCACGAGACTAGATATCTGTCTCCTGGTAGCCCTCCCCTGCCTCTGGACCCGTTTTAACCACCGTTAAAATGACCTGGAAGTGTGAGGAGAAAGAGGCGGGCCGGAGGACCTCTCTGCCCGAGTGCCATCCGACCCTTCTCCACGCAATTATAACAGTCCGAAACATTTGATGGGGGATCAACTCAGGGAAGATGAAGAAGAACCGGTCTCAGCTGGTGGTCATGACATGACCAGGGAGAAATATCAGGAGGCTCAACCGTTGCCAGAGGAAGGAGAAAAGGAAAGGTTTTGATTAGCTCGGGGGGGGGGAGGCAGAGAAGTGGAAGGCTGCTACCACACTTCCTTGAGCACCTGCTTTTTATTTTGCATTGCCTTATCTCCTCGCGTGATCACGTGGTCGCTGCAGCGGTTTGGGAGTCCTCACTTCGGCGGTTGCTTAGCAATTGGCTTCCCTGTTTACACTTGGCTGAATCGCTTTAAACTACGGCAGGGAAACGGCAAAAATTGGGTGGGGGGCAAAAAAAGGTGGCGTAGTATGTCCGCTAATACAACCAATTCACTTTAAAAGGGGGTGGGGGAACCGATGTAAAAAAAAACAACACACCACCACCCCGTGGTCATCGCAAGAAAAAACAACACAGCGGCCAAAAATGGGCATGGCCAAGGGGGCTCTTCAGAAAAAGCAATTTGAAAAAAGGGAGTGAGTTGGTTGGAAAACCCATGGACCCCCTAAATGGGAACCATCCATGAGGCCAAGGGAGGAAGTTATTCATATAAGGCATGCTGCGGACAAGAAAGGTGTGCCTAATTGGGGTGAAAGAGAGGCGAGAGGGTGGCTGGGAGAAATAGCGGTGAGGAAAGGGCACGTCTTGCGATTGAATGAAAAGACCATACGCAATGGATTTGGCATCAGAAGAGGAGAAGGGGAGGACCTCGGGAGAGAACTCTGTTCACCCGGGACAGGACCTGGGAAGAACGGCTCACGGTTTCCCTGATGCTGGCGACACCCAGGTCACGTCTAGAGAGAGAAAGGACCATTCTCTCACCAGACTCTCCATCTGATAGGTTTGAAGAGAAATCCTTTTGTCAACCCAGTTGGACAGAATGGAGAATTACCCGTTACTGGTAACGTTGAAGCTTTTTATGATCCTTTGGAAATAAAATACGATCCTTATAAGGATCTCCCTGCCACAGGAGGTGGCGATGGCATCTGACCTGGATGCCTTCAAAAGGGGATTGGACAGATTCCTGGAGGAAAAAGTCCATCACAGGTGACAAACCATGATGGAGATGTGTCATCTCCAGGCTTAAAACCGGGGTCCTTCAAGGGCCAGATGCAGGGGAGTAGTATCAGGAGACAAAGATGTAGTCTCGTGCGCTCCCAGATGCATTTGGTGGGGCCACTGTGAGATACAGGAAGTTGGACTCGATGGGCCTTTGGCCTGACCCAGCAGGGCAATTCTTAGGTTCTTGTGTTCATCATTCAGCTCCGTCAGCTGGACCTCCTTCCCTCCTCGTTTCTCTGCTGGAATAAATGGAAAACCTATTTAGCACAGGTCATAAGGGCACAGGGATTAGCAAAACCCTGCCAGGGGCAGTTAGCCTGCCCCCCCATCAGGGAGCTTGTGGTATGCATTTATGAGGGACTTAAGATGTGAATTGATTTCTGAACGCTGCCAGAGTCCTGCCTGACGGCTCTCCTTCGGTGGAACGGACAGCGTGGCTCTGCTCTGGCCCTTGGCCTCACAGCAGCCAGCTCCGCCTCAGCGAAGAGGTTCCAACCAAGAGGAAGATGAGTGTTTCCACATTACCAGCATGCTCTCTGTCTGGAAGGAAAGTGCTGTTCCAAGTGTGGGCTTCCAGCCACCTGCTCACCACCCAATCTTCAGGGCCACTTCGGAACATGTAGTTTTATTTCCTACAGCCTACTGTAGGAAATAAACTTTGGATCTTCTAAGCCAGGAAAGCCAACTGCTGAGGAAAATGGGACGATGAGCACAGAAGATGCTGGTTGTCTGCTCGCCTCCGGTTGCATCACCTTACTACAGCATGGATCGCCAACAAGAGGCAGCCAGGGGCCCACTGGTCTGATCAGAAGGAGCTGCTCATTTGGGCCACAGAAATGTTGGTTGGCCAACTAGCGGACTCATCTGAGACAACATTCCCCATGACAACTGGACCAAGCTGGACTTTGGTCAGAAAACAAGTCAAGGCGCAGTAATGGACAACGCCTGGGAGGCCTGGCAAGGATTCAGCACCTATACAGCTCCTCGCATTGACCAAAAGGAGATCTCAGTTCCTTGCCAACTCTAAAATGCTCAGCCTAAATCCAAGTTAAGGTGGACTCATTGAATCAAGATTTGTGAAAGTAGTAGCTCAGCCATGACTGAAGAGGTCTCCACTTCCAGCAACTGGATTCCAGCCGATGCTTCTGTTTCCATCAGCTTCCTTTTTGCTTTCCAGTTTCTACAATGTTCAAACAATGTTAGTCCCCAGCCTCTCCTGCTGGGGACAGAGGATCTCCAATATTTTTGACCAAAGTAAGAAAAACCTGAAAGTCCATCCTTCTAAGCCAACATTTTATGCCACAAAAACATAGGAGAGGCAACAGCTCAGGACCGAAATCAGCAGTTACACCTCCATTTGAAGGACAAGGGGCACTCATTCAAAGATGAGGATGTACACGTATTAGACAGAGAAGATAGGTGGTTTGAGAAAGGGGTTAGGGAACCCAATGTGAACATTGAACCCCCCCTCTCAACTGAGGTGGGGGGCTCAGGCACAATCTATCTGCTACTTATCAGGCTGTGCTTTCAACAATACCCAGACAAACCAGAAGCACTTCACACCTCTACCAGCAATGCCATAGCTAACATGACCCATATGCATGGGTCATAAGAACATTAGAAGAGCCCTACTGGATCAGGCCAAAGGCCCATCTAGTCCAGCTTCGTGGATCTCACACGTGGCCCCACCAAATGCCTCTGGGAGCGCACAAGACTAGTTATCTGTCTCCTGATACCACTCCCCTGCATCTGGTCCTTGAAGGACCCTGGTTTAAAGCCTAGAGATTACACACATCTCCATCATGGTTTGTAACCTGGGATGGACTTTTCCTCGAGGAATCTGTCCAACCCCCTTTTGAAGGCATCCAGGCCAGATGCCATCACCACATCCTTGTGGCAGGGAGTTCCACAGACTAACAATGTACTGGGTGAAAAAAAAATATTCTTTTCTCTGTTCTCACTCTCCCAACCCACAGTTTGAGTGGATGTCCACTAGGGAGAAGAGCTTCCCTCGATCCACTTTACTCATGCCCTGCATTATTTTGTACGTCTCAATCATACCCCCCTCAGGTGCATTTTCCAGACTAAAGAGCCCCAAATGTTTTAGCCTTTCCTCATAAGGGAGGTCACCCAGCCCAGTAAACATTTAAGTCACTCTCTTCTGCACCTTTTCCTATTCCACTATGTCTTTTTTGAGCTGCGGTGACCAGAATTGTACACAATAGTTCAGGTGCAGCCTTACTATTGTTTTGTATAATGGCATTATAACATTGGCTGTTTTATTTTCAATCTCCCTTTTGACAATCATTGCTTGGTCTCTCCCATGGTCTCAATGATACATGCAATTAGCCATCCTGCCCCTACGCCACCGAGCTCCCAGTGCACCCTGTATTTATGACTGGCGAATGGTGTCACCAGTGAGGCTCAGCCTTATTAATAACCAGCCAGCCTGGGAGCGTGATTGCTATTCTGCCACCAGTGAGAACTTTGGAGGCTGATTACACCTGGGCCGCTCGAGGCCTCTTTGGCTGGCCACCAGTTTCTGGCCACTTGAGAGGGTGGCAATCCGGGCCTGTCTTTCACTGACATTTCTAGATCTGAACTAGGTCTGTCAACAAAAGTTGGAGCTCAGGAGACACTCTGCACGGGATGGCCAAGAACCTCCTGCCAGTTCTCGCCAGTGCAGCATCCCAATCTGCAATCTGGTTTAGGGAAAATCTGGGAAACATAGCAGCTGGTGAGCCAGATCCCTGTGGGAAGAGATTTTCCATTATCAGTAGATAACCCCTCTGTTTTGTGTGAGGCTTTCTGAAGAGAGGCTGACCGAGTGACCTCCGTTGCCTGTGACAGCCCAGCCACGTGTGGGTTCCTCAGCCCTTCTCCTTTCAACCCAGCTCTCAAAATCTGAAATAAGAGGAAGGCAGGAGGGATTTCCAGACTACAGAGAAGGTCACATCTGACAAAACCTTGGGAGCTCTCCTTAGCTTGTCAGGGAACATCTCTATGACTGGGCAGGCGTTATCATGTGTTGGTACACTCCCTGTACAAACAATCTGGCCAAATATCAGACTTTTGTTTTCCATTTGAAATCATTTGGAGAAAGGCCAGGAAAAGAGGAGAGAAAAGGGGAATCGCAACCACACCCAAAGAATCACACACAAAAAGACACTTTTTAAAAAAAGAAGAAAGGAAGGAAGGAGGGAGGGAGATGATGATGGACAGAAGGAAAGAAGGGAGGGAAGAAGCAGTCGATGGTGGACAGAAGGAAGGAAGAATTAAATATTCATAAGCTAGAATGTTTTCCCTACTTGAGTAGAAACTTGCATATATCAGGCGACACACACACACACACACACACACACACACACACACACACACACACACACACACACACACACACACACACACACACTTCTTCCCTTGGCCAATTCTAAAAGATGCTCCATTTTTTGACCTGAGGGCTAACTAATCAGTAATTTATTTGGTGGTTGATTCTACCTCTTTCCCAATTCAGAACTTCCACCAGAAAACATACCAGTCACTTTGGATCTGAAAGACAAAATGGTAAACCTAACTCTGTAATTCTAACACGATCGGAGACGCCCAAGGTCTGCTTGGCAGACAGCAGTCGGTACCCATGGCTGATAATGCAAGTTCTCCAAGGCAGTCCTTCATTTCAAACCCATCATGTAATCAACATTTCCAAGACTTCCATTCAAGTGCACGGTGGCAGCTGAAAAGGCATGGCAATCACGGTACACACTAAGAGAAGCATAGTGTAACCCGATCACAGAAAATAATGGTCCCACATCACTGTATTTTGCACAGGTCAGATATCACTGGAGTGCCCGGTTGCCAGCAGAATGTTTTAAGAAGGACTCTGCTTGCTTGCTTGCTTGCATGCCTGGCAGAAGATATAAAAATGGTGAAGGACCAGGAGATCCTACAAGGAGAGGTACTGTGAGCCAAAAAACCAGAAGGTTATAGGAAGAGATGGTAAAAGCTGAAGATCCATCCAGTTTCTTTTATTCTCCAGAGAGCATGAGTTAGAACCAAGTCATGGAAATGTCAGGGGAGCAGAGTCCAGATGTACATCAGGAGATACTTCGTACCCTTGAGAGCCACGTTCTGCTGTAGAAGGCTACATCGGGAGCTAACCAGGTCTCCTTTACTAGGGTATTTAAATATGTTCCTGCTGCCCTCCAGATCTTTCAGGCAAAAATTATAAACCAGCTTTTATATGGGATCCCGATCTGGATTTCAGCTGTCGACTCTGAAATCGACCGGACTGCTGCCACCTTCTTTCGTCGCATCTTAGGTGTTCCAAATATGATCAATCTTTATACCATTGCTAACGAACTGGGACTCCATTTGCCATCAACTTTTGCTTGGACAGTCACTATTAAGTTTTGGCTATGTGTTCATTTTCACCCTGACTCCAACTCCCTTGTATATGAACTATTAAGAGACCCTTATGTCTCAAAATGGTATCAATTTATCCAGTCCAAAATTCATCGCATTGGAATCGACCTAGACTCCCTAATCAACTGCAAAGAATCCCAATCCCAAATCCTCAAAATCATCCATCAAAGAATCTGGGATATAGAGTGTCAAACCATTTCATCAGGGCTCAATCCAACGTGTTCTCCTCACTTTTATGGTTTGATGCCAACTCCAGGACTAGGAGCAAATTATATGAAACATCTCATTAATCCTTGCCTGCGTCGTGCTTCTATGCTCGCTAGATTGAACATCCTTCCCTCAGCAGTTCTTTCAGGAAGATACTACAACGTTCCATTTGAGAAGAGACTCTGTAAACTATGTTTACTGGAACCTGACTCAACCTCTCATATCCTTCTCTCCTGCCCCTCCCACCACAAGCTTCGCCTCCGCCTTCTGACCCCTTATATTTCTAATTTCTCTGGTTCCCCGGAGAGTATAACAAAGCGTCTTCTTGAGGACAAACTTCCGGAATTAACAGCCTCAGTGGCTGAATACTTGGCCACTGTTTTACATATTAGTAAATAGTCTGGGGCCAAGGCCTGCTATTAACCCAATCTTTTAATCATTTTTAACCTATTTATTTATTTCCTACCTCTTATCTTACATTTTGTTGCATCTGTTTTATATTAACGTATGCCAATAAAGGTTCTTGTGATTGTGATTGTGAAAAAGAGGCTCGGTAGCATCACTCAGGGATGCAGTCCTTGCACAAAACATGGCATGACTGCACAGACAAAGAAGCAGATAGTGGGCAAGTCACGTTTGAGTTAAAGTTCTGATAATGACCCATATCGTGACCATGGATGGTGGTGAATGTTGGGAGCTGTAGCCCACAAGAGCAAGGCAAATCTCAGAATTGCTTAGGTCCCTCTCAACTGCTGTATGAATGTGTTCCGTGTCCTCCACTAGAGATTTAGATAGGCAAGCTTCAGCAGAACCTCCATTGTCTATCATGCTCTGAAAATCCCTGGGTAAACATGAAAATGACACTAGAAGGGCAGAATCAGTTCTCATTCACCCCAGAGAATGAGACATGTAGAGGTGGGCCCGAAACAGAAAAAACTGATGGTTCGGCTGGTTCTGTTTCGGGCCCACCTTCAGTTTGATTCAGGTTTGGGTTTCTACAAATTAAAAAAAATATTCGTACGAACCCGAACCAAGCTGGGCAGCGGTAGACCATTCCCCCGCCACCTCCGGAGCCCTGGCCATGGCCAGGCCAGGCCGGGCAGCAGTAGACAGTCCCACAGCCATTTCCGGAGCCCCAACCGCGGCTGGGCTGGGCGTCGATAGACTGTCCCGCTGCCGCTTTTTTTTTTTTAATTCAGCGGCAACCACATGGCCCCAGGGGCCGGGGCAGTGCTTTTTTAAAAAAATATTTATTTATTTATTTATTCAGCGCCGACCATGCAGCCCCAGAGGCTGGGTCAGTGCTTTTTATTTTATTTATTTATTTTTTATTTTTAAGTCCCCAACACTGGGGCTCCCCCCCCCCCCCCCCGCCACGAGAGGCACTAGCCTCTGTGCCCCTTTTATTTATTTTTTTCCTCCTGGCCCTGGAGAAGAGAAGACAGCTTCAAGGTAGGAGGGAGGGGGCAGGGGGAAAACAAAAAACGAAATGAAATGAAACGGAAATTTCCATTCCGTTCCGTTTCGTTTTCCTTTGATGGGTTGGATTGCTATTCGTTTCGTTAGGTAATGAAACGAATGACGAATAATGAAATGAATTAAAAATTCATTTTGTGCCCATCTCTAGAGAGACGGAATAATGGGCTGCAGCTACAGGAAGCCAGATTTAGGCTGGATATCAGGGGATCTCGAGGTGGGACTACTGCAACGCTCTCTACATGGGGCTGCCCTTGACTCTCCTCCGGCGTTTGCAGCGGGTACAAAATGCGGCAGCCAGGCTGGTGGCGGGTGCACATCGTTACGACTGCATCACCCCAGTCCTGGCTCGCCTGCACTGGTTGCCCGTTGCATACCGGATCAGATTCAAGGTCTTGGTTTTAGTTTATAAAACCTTCCATGGCTTGGGCCCGGATTACCTGGCAGAGCGTATCGCCCAGCGATCAACCTCGGCCCGTCCAGTTCGGCAGTCGCGAGCGTACCCGCTGAGGGTCGTCCCCCCTAGAGAGGCCCGGAAAACCCATCACCCGTAACCAGGCCTTCTCGGTGGCGGCCCCCTTGTTGTGGAATTCCCTTCCTAACGAAGTGCGCTCTGCAGAGTCCCTGCTGGCCTTCCGCAGAGCTTTAAAAACTCTACTCTTCTGCGAGGCCTTTGGTGACCTTGCTTAATTTGCCTTTCTCCCCCCCCCTTTTTTTTTATCTCTCTGCCATCTGCTGCTATTTGCTGTTTATACTAATAAGTAAGATGCTGTTGCGATCACATCGCTCTAGCTAAGGGTGCTGCGTATGTTTTAAATTTTAAATTTTACTTGTTTGTTTATACTGTGATTGTATTGTTAGTGTTAATGTATTGAAAATTTGCTGCAATGGTCAGCTCGCTGTAAGCCGCCCAGAGTTCCCTCGGGAAGATGGGCGGGATACAAGTTCAAAAATAAATAAAATAAATAAATAAATGTTCTTAACTGTTAGAGCAGTACAATGGAATTCATTACCTTGGGAGGCGGTGAGCGCTCCAACGCTGGAGGCATTCAAGAGAACATTAACCACACTTTAATACTTTTACCTGTGTGCCTGCCTTGAGCTCTACTATTCTATGAATCTATGATTTTCACATCCAGGGGAAAGTGTGTAGTAATTTCCACCAAAAAGCCGAGCGGGAGCCCATCTGCCACTTCTCCACCTGTCCTCCTGCTCCCAAGTCACTGCCATTTACAACCCTGCCGCCTCCTCAGCCGACGTGCATAAAATTACCACGGGTAGAAAGGGAAAGATACCATTAAACACCCGGGAACTGAGCTGTGAATGTATTTTTAGCACCCGCATTTAATGACTTGCAGGCAGTTTTAACTGCAAGCCACAAAATCGACTGAAAGGCACTTTCATTTAAAGAGGAAATCCCAGGGTTGTAGCTGTGGCATCCAATTACTGGGTTTTATTCCCTCCTCTGTGTAGCAGATAGATTAAAGCAGCTTAGGGGTTGGAAGAGATAACACCCGAGATGCCAAGAAAAGCTGTTTTTGTTTCCTTTTCTTTTCCAGATATGTGATCTCCAGTTTATTTTTTTTTTTTTTAAAAACATCCTGGGCATACATCGTAGCATGAAAAAGAGATGGGTGTCACCACCACTTTCACCTGACATGATTCTTTGACGCCACCAGGAGAGGGCTTTTTAATTTCCCTGAGCACGGGCTCCTAGCCTTGGCAGGTTCTTCCCTCCTTCATCTTTTCTAGATCTACAAGCGGACTGGCACTCATAGGCTTCCTTCTCTGTGAGATCCATTCCTGCTTCTTCTTCTCTCCCTCAACTCTAGAGAGAAACAAACTCACACACAAGAAATCAGCTCTAGGGGCTTCTGTAAACCAAGCACACTCACCTCTTGCACTAGACCACCTGTTCCCAGCCTAGAGTGACCTGGGTGTTCTTGGACTACAACTCCCAGAAACCCCGGGCGGCACAGCTGGTGGTGAAGGTTTCTGGGAGTTGCAGCCCAAAAACGCTTGGGTTACCCAGAGTTAAGAGACACTGCCCTGGAGTCCTGTCCTACTCCAAGCGCAACACCCAGCTAGATCCGGAGTGTGGCCCCCTCCATAAGAATCGTTGACTCTGGGGCACTGTTTTGGGGGATGGGTTCCTTGTAAGAAAATCAAGCTGGGGGTGGAATCATCCTAACAAAATGAGCATTTTTGCTCCTGATGTACGCCTTTCCCACAGCTACTATCACATCTTGGGTTCTGTGCTGTTTTCAGCAAATCTGGAAGTTGAGTCATGGCCACTGGACTTCTTTTTGAGAGATAGAAATGTTTCGCTGCTCATCCAAACAGCTTCCTCAGTCTGAATGCAGCTAGTGTGAGTCCTCCATCGTATAGTCAGCTTTGACCTCTTGTCACCCTGGTCTGGGGGGGAAGCAGGCTGGCCAGCGCCCTCTCTCCATTTTGGCGCCCTAGGCAACTGCCTAGTTCGCCTTAATGGACGCGCCGGCCCTGGGCATGACAGAAGGAAGAATTTCTCATGGGATTTCTGTGGGCTAGGGCAATGTCCTCTCTCCACCACTGTGACCTGCCCTGGTGCTGGACTGAACATCCTGGGGGCATCACCGGAACGGTGCTACTCCCCCTTCCTTTCCCACCCACTCTTAAAATAGTTCTTCATTTAATGGACACAGACAGGCGCACTGTGCAGTAGCATTGTGTGGGATGCCTATGAATCATACTCTATCCCCCTAAACAGCTTTGCCCTTCCCCTGGAAAATTCTTACAGACACACTTGGTGGGACACCTTCCCCAAGGATGCTGCCTGGTTTCAAATTTGATGACTCATCAGTGCCAGGCAAAACATTGTTGTCATCACCACCAGCAACATCACCACGAAGATACCAAGATATTGCATCCTATAGCAGTAACTGGATTCAGCTAACTATCACAGTGGTGCAACTGGATTTCACCCCAGTCTATTCTGCTGATGTTGTTGCATTTACTAATCATTTTGATTGCCCAAAGGATGGTGCATAGATCTAACCAATCATATATTGGTTACTGCATATTACTGCAACACTCTCTACATGGGTTGCCCTTGACCCTTGTCCGGTGTTTGCAGCGGGTACAGAATGTTGCAGCCAGGCTGGTGGTAAGTGCGAGCAGGTATGCCCCGTATCACCCCCATCCTGGCCCGCCTGCATTGGTTGCTTCCCGGATAAGGTTCAAGGCTATGATTTTGGTTTACAAAACCCTCCATGGCTTGGGACCTGTCTATCTGGCGGAGCAGATCTCCTAGAGGTCAATCTCATCCCGATCAACCAGAGCTTCATCTTCCCTTTCTCTCCAAGTGGCCACACCAAGAGAGGCCCGCAGAGCTTCGACCCGGAATTGGGCCTTTTCGGTGGCAGGCCCGGCACAGTGGAACAAACTGCCTTCGGAGATTAAGCAGGCCGAGTCACTGGCGGCTTTCAGAAGGGCCTTAAAGACCTGGCTCTTCAGGCAATGCTTTGGGACCTCTGAGCATTTTGTCATAGCGGCTGTGATATTTTTTTCCCCCTTGCCGGAGCTTACCTTTCTGGTGGGTGGCGCCAGGTCTATTTTCTCCTGGCCATTTTTGGCTTGTATTTTACTATGCTTTTGTATTTTTATGATGTTCTGTTTTCGATTCTATTGGGATTATAGTTGGGTAGTCTCTTAAGTGACGTGCTGTACACCGCCCAGAGTTCCCTATGGGAAAATTGGGAGGTCAATAAGTACAAAAAAAATAAATAAATAAATAATAAAAAATATAGTCCCAAGAGAATGGGTACTGTCTGTGGATGTCTCTGCTGTCATGAGGTCTCCGAGATTCTATTCAGCTCAACAATTGTATATTTTCGTGGAGAGACAAGCCTAGTCAGAGAGTCAAAAGGAAACTTAGCAAAAAAATAAGCAGGCAAGTGTCACCTGCTGTTGTTCATGCCCATCAACCATTATTGGAAAATCTTCATTTTAGGCGGAAACCAGAATTCTTCCTTTAGGCTTTCTTGAAATCAACACTCTGTCTCCAGTATCTGCAAGTGACTGCCAAAAAGGGAACATCAGAACTGGATGAGCTTCATTACGCCGTGCCCCCATTACAAAGGGAGACCAGCTTTTGGTTTGATTTTGTTGGTCTGTCTTGTTTGTTTTTTCCCCATGCTCCGACACCGATCGTTAAGTGTAATAATTAGATTGGTTTTGTGTCACTATTTTAGCATTCAATCACAATTAGTCAGAATGGCTCTCTGCTAAATGAATGCCATGCTAATATCTTCAATTGGAAACAGCCAACATTATAATGCCATTGTACAAGACGATAGTAAGGCCGCACATGGAGTACTGTGTCCAATTCTGGTCTCCGAACTGGAAAAGGTGCAGAAGAGAGGGACTAAAATGATTACTGGGCTGGGGCACCTCCCTTATGAGGAAAGGCTAAAACATTTGGGGCTCTTTAGTCTGGAAAAAAGGCGCCTGAGGGGGGATATGATTGAGACGTACAAAATAATGCAGTGCATGAGTAAAGTGGATAGAGGGAAGCTCTTCTCCCTCTCACAAAATACCAGAACTAGGGGACATCCACTCAAATTGAGGGCTGGGAGAGTAAGAACAGACAAAAGAAAATATTCTTTCACCCAGCGCGTTGTAAGTCTTTGGAACTCCTTGCCACAAGATGTGGTGATGGCATCTAGCCTGGATCCCTTCAAAAGATTCCCGGAGGAAAAGTCCATCACAGGTTGCAAACCATCATGGAGATGTGTAAAACCAGGGTACTTCAAAGGCCAGAGGCAGGGGAGTGGTATCAGGAGACAGATATCTAGTCTCATGCGCTCCCAAACGCATCTGGTGGGGCCGCTGTGAGATACAGGAAGCTGGACTAGATGGGCCTTTGGCCTGATGCAGCATGGCTATTCTTATGTTCTTAGGGAAGGGACACACTCCCAAGATGGAAAAAAAAAACCCACAATGGGATGCCTGCAGGAGACCCGTAAGGACCCATAAGGCCCTCTTGGGGTAAGAAAAAAAAACCAAACGAAAAAAAAACAGAAAGGAAACAAAATGCCCTTGGAAACAGTCTAGCAAGGAAGACAAAGTTCGTTGTGTCTTAGGCAGAGGTGGGAAGGTTGTGCCTTTCCAGATGTGGCTGGACTACAACTCTTGCAGACATTACCAGGAGACAGAAAGATGAGGGATGATGAAGTGGCAGCCAGAGGGAGACAAGGTGACCCACCACCGCCACTACAAAGACATGGCAATCCTGCAGGCCAGGGTGGTGTATGAAATGCAGGGCACAGGCGTAGGAGTCCTCTCTCAAAAAAGAAGTCCAGTAGCCATGACTCAACTTCCAGATCTTGGGTACAAATCACATCCAGCCACGTGGATCACCTTGGGCTACCCTCGGTTCTATTTTTCAGCCATATGTTCCCAAACTTAGGAAGATGACCAAACTCCTAGAAAAGCCCGGCGCTGGCCTAGATAACACCAGAAAAAGACAAGCAAGAGGGTCCTGGAACAAATCTAACCTAAAACCAATCTAGAAGCAAAAAATTATTTTTTTATTTATTATTTATTGTATTCCTTTCTATACCGCCCATCTTCCAACGGAACGCTGGGCGGTTTATAGCAAGATTAAAATTGACAATACAATACAGAAACAAATCAAATAGAGCCAAAACAACAGGAGGGAAAACCCTCAGTAAGAGGCGTCAAGAGGGCGGTGGCAGGGTGGGTGGGGAGAGACCGTAGATTATATTAAATTAGTTTAGATTAAAGGTCGCCAAATGCCTCCCTAAAAATTATTTGGCTCAGGCTGTCATACGTTGGGGCACCCAATGATAAGCCAAGCCCAACTTGAAACGACAATCATGGCAAGTCCCTCAACGCAGGACGGAAAGAGGAAGGTCAAACAGGAGATGGGTTGCCTCAGTTAAAAAGAATAACCCTTCATCTTGCAAAACTGGGAAGAGCGGTGTTTGTGAAAAGGACCTTTTTTGGGGGGGGGGGTCACTGGTTCATAGGGTCACCCATGTTTCAACTCCACAGAAGAAGAGGAATTACCAGGCCAGATCAGACCAGTTTCCCACAGCAGTCTGTGGCCCTCAGTGGATAGGGGGAATTAAAAGAAAGAAAGAAACAAAACAAAAGAAAGCACACAAACGATCTAGGGGACTCTCGTGAGGTGTAAAAAGAACCCTGGAACGGCACAAAGCCCGCAACTCATCCTTCACCCACCCTGAACTACAACCACCAGAATTATGATTTTTCTGACTGTATGTGTGTGTTTTCTCTCCCCGTCCTGACTACTTGCAACACTTGTGTGTGCCACCTGCAATGGAATTAGGATGATGGGACACAGCATAAAGGGAAATTGGCATGATGGAACATGGTGTGATTTATAAGGCTCAATATTAACTGGCATAACTGCACATTTACAAGACATAACAAGACAAGTTCGAGAAAATTAGACAGCTACCATTGGTTATTTCTTTCACGTGACATCTCGAAGATTCTCGGAGCTGGGGGAAAAGAAAAGTTTATACTTAAATCTACGAGAGAGAAAGAGGCTTGCTTGGAATCTGGCTTCAAGATGTAAGCTAGATTTAGACCTAGCCAACATAGGCTTGTAATTTCTCATAGTATTAAGAGAGTGAGAATATCATAAGCTTCATTATTTTTCAGCCAATGTTATATGATGGTATCTGATAAGTATTTTAATATTTTATATTGATTTTTATGAGTTGTTTTTTTTTTCATTTTTGTAACTCAGAATAGTGAATAAAGGGATTTCATTAAACTGATGCTCTCAGGCTATTTGTTTTCTTTAAAAGAACCCACAGGAACTCAGGTAATTCTCGGCTAACTACGCTCCTACTCCTGAGTTTCCTTACACCGCCTTTATTTAAAATGTGCATAACAGGATGCTTGTTTTAAGCTTCTGACCTGCCCGGTTTCTGAATCCGATTCTATGGCTCTCTGGGGGAAAGAACAGTATGCCTTAAAATAATCCCGATTTTATTCCTCCTGCTGCACCGCTATCGAGACAGGGGAGAGGCGGGGAGAGGCAGCTTGCCACAGATTTCCCTTGAAAATCGGCACAGGCAAAGCACTTCGGAGCATCGTGGCTCTGCAGATCAATTCTGTTCACAATGTGCTATAAAAAGCGTAGCCGATGCGACCGCTTCAAAGTCTGTTCACAACGTTCATCGTGAACATCCTGACCTGAAGTGGCCTGCGGTTTCTTCTGTCTTCATTAAGGTGCTGTGGGGAAGCAGGTTCCTTTGCAAGGCTTATAAACATTAGCGTTTTCAATGTGTTTAATGTGTTTCCTTGACTTTTGGTGTTTACATCTTCTCCGCTTACAAAGCCACTCTGAGCAAAAGGTGGCTGCCTGGAATAACGACAGAGGAAAGTGCGAGAGACGGCATTTCCTCGCAGCTAACTGGAAGTCAAGAGCGGGCTCGTGTTTTCTCTGAACCACGGACGAGCGGCAGAAGAGAAGCAATCAGAAGGCCAGAGAGGCGGCTATGATGATGATAATGATGATGATGATAGCAAAAGATGCTTGAATTGCCATAGCCAATCAGAACAAGGTCAGTCTAATCCAGTCCCACATTTTTGACTGGTCCACGAAATTATTGTTTAAAAAAGACACTTCCTGCCTTATCACTGCACCCCAATCCTACCCACCCACGGTGCCCTGGAGGTCAAAATCCTGGGGGAAAAAATATTATTGTTGATTAATTGGGCATAAGGTTTTTATAATGTGTTTTGTGTTCATCTTTCTATCTGTCTAAGGAATGACCGGAGCTAATTCAGAAGCTGTTCTCATCTCTCAAACAAGAAATGTGATTGTTTATGGTTACCACCTCTCTGTCTTGTGCAGTCAAGGAATTGGAAGGGACCCCATGAGTCATCTAACCTTGGACAAAGTAAGAACACCTTGGCTAAGGATTCCATATCAGTAGCCACCCTGCCTCTGTTTAAACACCTCCAATCATGGACAAGCCCACCACTTTCCGAGGCATCCACTTCACAGCTGAACAGTTCGTGTTTCCCAAACATTCTTCCTCCTCATGAGATGAGTAGGCAAAATCTTTTCCCCTGACAATTTCAATCCATGCTTTCAGCCCCCTTCTTTGTAGAAAGCAAAGTGGCTCCATCTTCTACATAAGAGCCATCCTATCACCTCCAGGAGCAGAGGACACACCCAGTTGCCTCAGTTCGGCTCCCTCCCGGAGCCTGCTCACCATCATGGTCACTCACTACCCTAAATTTCAAACAATTCAGCATTTGTTTCGGAAGAGAGATGGGCATGAACCGTCCAACTGGTGGTTCGTGCTGGTTTGTCCTTCAACCGAACGGGTGTACGGCTCTTCCCAAGCCCCTCATCTTCTGGCAGGTGTCCTCCTACGGGCGCTGCCTCTGAGTGGGTGCCCGTCAGGATAGGAGGCGGGGCGAACGCCTGCTTGGCTGAAGGAGATGGACAGTTTGTGCCCATCTCCACTTGGGAATTATTTAGACCATGAAGGCCAGGTGGGAAAGCTGTCAAGAAGAGATGATGGGCAGGGTAAGTGAATGGATGTGGGCGAGAAAGTTTCGAGAAGGCTGGTTTGGGTTGGCAAGGCACGAAATGGCTGAGAATGGGTGCCAAGAAGAGCTTGAGGCAATGAAGATGCAAGAATCCTTGGAATAAGGTTTCAGCATGACAGCCACCCCTCTAAAGCTGATACTTCACATCCATCTCATCGCTGTTCGCAGTCCCACTTGGGAGCGGTACGAAGTAATCTAACCGTATGTCCATTGCGGGATGAGGGGAGTTCATCTTGACCACGCCCCCTGAACTGCGATTTAAGCAGGATGAGAGATTCCCCTCCCTGGCCTCAGAAATCTGCTCATCACGCTTCTCGTTCCGAGACGAGTGGCCGTGAGGTAAGGCTCGTCACACAATGTGCCATTCTCTATCTAACGGCAGGAGTGCAAAGTGCCATTTGCCAGTACATTCCCTATGGAGTCAGCAACGCAGCGCAGAGAGATTAAAAGACAAATGCCTCAAACTTAGCTCTGTAACACATTGAAGTCAAGGCTCTGGAGAATCAAAACATCGAAAAACGGAAGGTCGGGGCCGGGGGAAAAAACCCGGAGAACAAAGGCATGGAATTTCACATTCATCACAGAATGAGGACGTGCGGTAACAGTCATGCCGGTATCATCAATCACGCCCGTGCGTACACGGGAACAGGGACAGAACTGGAAGACCACATGACCGCGACCGACATCAACATGCAACGAACTTCCTCCCAGGATGAGAATGGACATGAAGTAACCGTCTAAGTAGATCACCAATCTCCTGGCTGCTTCCCAAGTTCCTCGACTTTGCAGTTTTTAAGTGCTCCACTAGGAAACTGGTCACGGACTGCTACGGAAGATAGACAGTTACATTTTCTTATCATGCCAGGGTTGCACAATTGTAAATCTTCTACCCTAATGTTCATGTAATGCTTTTCTGTGTTTCATTAATCCCATCTCCTGGGCCTTGCCCCAGGCAGAGAAGATGGCCACCGCAGAGTTTGGGCCAACTTTGCTTTATCTCTCGAGTCCCTGCAAGCCCTAATGACCTTTGAGGTAAAACAAGAGACCTTTTCAGGAAAGGGAAACCCCAATCGTCAATGGATTAAGTTTAATTACAAGATGATGCTACCTCAGTAGATCACCCGGCCTCAGAACAAGGAAAGTCCCATGTTCTCAGCTAGCATGGGCTGGATGGAAGAGTCTTATATTTACAAACCTAAATGGCTCACATCTAAAGAGGGGTTATGTCCATCTCAGATCTCCTGTCTTCCACCAAGCTGCAATTTAGCTGATTGGATCAACTCATTGTAAGCCGCCCAGAGTTCCTTAGGGAAGATGGGCGGGATAGAAATTCAATAAATAAATAAATAAATAAATAAACATTATCGAAGGAGTCACATCCTGCCCTTTAGGATTACAGGTAAGAATTATAAAACCATCAACCTGACAAAACACAATCAAATGGCAAGTAAAGGCAGCCAGACAACACAAGGGCAGGGGCAACAGGAAAGAGCAGTGGAATAAGACATAAATGAATTAATCAACCACAGCTTAAAATGCATAAGACTTGGCATTAGGTGGGCTACACTGTGGAGAGCCTCAAAAACCAACGAGAGCACCCCAACTGAGAAGGATCACATGTTCCTATCACTCGGAACATACATCCCGACATTGCTTCATCTTGCCATCCTGACCTTGCTTCATAGGAATAGGAATAAGAATCTTTATTGTCATCGCCCACTTGTAGGGACAACGAAATTTTCTTACCGCAGTAAGTGAAATTAATTAATTAAGAAACGACTGCATCCTCAACACAAGATGATAAGATCTCTCTCTCTCTCTCTCTCTCTCTCTCTCTCTCTCTCTCTCTCTCTCTCTCTCTCTCTCTCTCTCTGTGTGTGTGTGTGTGTGTGTGTGTGTGTGTGTGTGTGAGAGAGAGAGAGAGAGAGAGAGAGAGAGAGAGAGAGGGACGGGGGAGAGAGTTTCAGAGAATACAGACTTGTCTTTCATGCACAGCTGTCAGTGCGTAGAGCTGAAAAAGCAAAAGTATTGTCTTGTGTCATGAACTATGGAGAGTGACAGCATGGGATAGATTGTTTGCACCACGCACGCACGCGCACACAAGAAAAAGCCCTATGCAACAAGACCAAGAATGAAAGGAAAAAAAGAATCGTCCCAAAACGATCCCCACCCCAGTTTGTGGAGGAGACAAAAAAACCCACTTTGGGCACCAGAGATGGGATGGAATCTCTGTGGGCCTGTGTGGCGAAACCTGTCAGGTACCTCACAAAGATTCAAATGATGTCAACCAATGGAAAGCCTGTGGGTGGGGCTACAGCATATAAAAACATGTGCTTGTTGGAATAACTGGTAGATAGGGACTGGATAGGGACTGGATAGGGTCTGGGAAGGATTCTGATGACTGTTAGGGACTGGTTAGGGTTTAGTTACTGTCTAAAGAATGAAACTAGAGTGTTGTAGAAATGGTATCAGAACGATGAGCATAGATAACTAAGAAAGTTTAAAATATTGTTCCAAGTTGATTTACAAGAACGTGTTCTCAATGTTTATTCAATTACCTGTGTGAAATGAATAAACACATCCACTCGTTTGAACTTTAAACATTTTGTGTCAGACTACATTTTTAATTGACGGAAATTTAAAGTAATTTTATTGATGACAGTATTTTAGTACCCAGATCCATGACAGCCCGAGATAGGCCATGGGTTCCATCTCCATCGCAGTGATATCCCGAGGTACACACCTTGGTTTTCTCCCACGCAGAGGGTGTCTAGGGGGGCTGGTGGGAAAGCTAACTCCCAGCCTCTGAAACCGAAGCCAGAACCCCTCCCTCACTGGGCGGTCCAGCAGCTCCTGTCAACCTCTGCTTGGCACCTTTTGGGATCCTACAGATGCCACCGGCTCACATCCGTAGGCTCAGAGCCCCGAGTTCGGACGGCACCCAGTGCAGAAGGAACCCCATCATCCAGAGGTCGCCTCCAGAGGACAAACAGTCCAGGGAGCCTGAGAACAAAGTTGAGGAGGCTACAGATCCATGCATTGGAAAAGGAACAGGCTCAGCCCTCAACAGAGCGCTGCAACTAGGGCTGGGCAGGAAACGAAAACCGAAATGCTGTTTCATTGTTTCATTACATAACGAAGCAAAACAAAACAAAACGAGGAAGCAGCATTTCGTTTTTCCATTGAAACGAACCATTTCATTCCATCGTTTCCAAGCTCCTCCTGAGCTGTCAGTGGCTGGAGCCCTTTAAACCAGGCCCAGTCGGTACCAGCCCCCCCCCCCGGTACCGACTGGGCCAGGTTTAAAGGGCTCCAGCCGTTGACAGAGCGGCAGGAGCCCTCAGAAAATGGTGCGGAGGGCAGTTTCGTGCTGCCCTCCCCATCATTTTTCAGTTTATTTTTCTGTTTCATGCCCATCCCTAGCTGCAACTGATTAAACGTAACTGGGGTGGGGGGTGGGAGGGGGTTGAGGAGATCAACACAGGAATGCTGCTCGTACCTCACTACGTTAATTTTTTATTCATCTCTACGGGAACACCTCCAGTACCTGCCAGACTCTTGAGGTTTATCATGGCCTGGAAGGGGAGGAGGACACATGGGCCTCTCCTGCCATCAGCTTGTCTCTATCTCTCCTTACCACTGCTGGATGCCATCCCCCTCCTCAGAAGGAGGTCCTGGCCTGGAGGAGACCCCAGGAAATAAAGAGCTGGGGAGAAGCAATGCCAGGGAGCAAATATGGGAGCCCGGAGCTCTCTACCCACCGGCAAGGCAGGCAGGATTTAAATTTCCCCATACCTGGGTTGAGAAGAGAGAGATAGAAATGCCCTTTTCTTCAGGCTGGAGGCTGAAAAGGGCATGAATTGTCTCCCTTTCATAGGCATGTCTGCAGCGGGAGGGAAATGGAAATATGGAAAGTGGGGAGATAAATGCCTGAGGACAGTGCTGCTTCTATTGGGAGGCCACACCATTCCTTCAACGCAAATTGTGCGCTTCTTTGCGGCTGCCAGAATATCTTCCTGCTCAAAACCACGGCATCTACTGTTGCTCCAGGAAAGTTCCGGGAGAGAGAAAAGTCAGTAGCCTTTCACCAACTGACTCAAGAAAGTAGGCAGCAATGCGTCCCTCAAAATGCTCAGCTCACACCAGTGGTGTAGCATGGGAGGAGGAGGAGGAGTCTCACAAGGGTGACTCAGCCTGGTGCAATATTTTAGGGGGTGCAGCTTGCCCCCCCCCACCCTCCCTGGGGTGTGCCAAGTGCCTGCTGGGCATATCGTCTCTGCCTACCTGCCTGCCTGCCTGCTCCCCCTCTTCTCTTCCTCGCTAGATCGGCCATGCCTCCGGCCCCCATCGCCAAGAGGTGCCATCTGGGAGACGCCAGCGCCAGCGGCAGGGGAAAGAGTAGCCCTGGATCCCTGTGCCTTCTTGGAGCACTGCCTGGCTTGGATCTGGTTCGGTGCCAGGCAGTAAACGCCCGGTCTGCACCCAGCACCTGTGCCAGGATGAGAGCAGGTACCACTCAGTGTTTTCCGCTGGCCCAAGAAGTGGCCGAATCACAGCTGATTCCCTGCCAGATGGCTGGTGCGAACATTTCAGGACACCCCGTCATCCTTTTCCTATACTCTCCTCAAGATATTGGTGCCTGCCTGGAGAGGCGATTTTTATTTTCCACGAAAGCTCATACGGAATGTTTGATGTTTGGGGGTCTAAATAGGAGGATCACACCTCCAGCATTTGCATTGCGTAAAAGGACCACATAGGAAGTTCTCGTATGTTTTGGGTGAAGTAGGGCCTCAAGCTGAGAAATATTAAATATGTGGGTCTCTTACAAAGACTGGAACCTACTCTTATTGTCCACCGAAATCTACCGGTTCCTCTTTAAGGTGCGAGGTGAGGATTCCACGTCTCCAGAGCCCCATCCTGTTTCCTGCCAGTTGTGACACACACACACACACACACACACACACACACACACACACACACACACACACACTGTATCACTCAATTACAGGATCCTTCTAACCAGCAGCTTATTTTTTTTTAATGGAAATGATTCACACCCTAAGCCCCTTTGCTAAGCTTCTTTGACATTAAGGACAGCCAGAATCCTGCTAGTCACACCTCCCGGCAGACCTCTGTCACCCTCAATTTCAGCAGAGGATTGAACAAGTTTAGAAGTCAGGGCAGCCGTTTGTTATGGGATCGGGGCCATGTGACTGGGAGGAAGAGCATGCTGCTATGCTAATTCCTTAAAACTGCAACAATTTGCCACTGAAATTTAGAGCGAAGGAGTTATTCACGCATTAATGGGTAGCAGGATTCCAGCGGACAGATGCAAAATTATACAGAACCACTGGCTTTTTTTCTGCCCCTGTTGACCAAATGGGGGAACTTAATTCTGTTGACAAAAGGCAGGAGAGTGTATGGTTGTGAAAGATGGAGAGTCAAGAAAGCCAGCGGGGGGGGGGGGATTGATTTGTTTGAAATGAGGTGCTGGGGGAGAGCATTCCAGGTATCCTGGGACCCATTTCATTTTTCGTTTTGTCTCATTCCCTTCCGTTTTGTTTCATTTTAAACGGTTTTTTAAAAAATATCTTTTTGTTTGTTTGTTTTTGTTTCATTTTTTAAACATGTGTATATGTGTACTGTGTGTGTATGGTGCTTGTGCAACTTTTTGTGTATGTGTGTGTGTGGTGCTGGCACAACGTTCCCCCCCCCCCGGGCTTTTAAAACTTGTTTCCCTCTCCTAAGCCCCGGGTGCCAGCAGATTGGCCCTGGGGTAGGGGGGAAAGGTGTTTTCCCCCCACCTCAGCGCTGATCAACTGGCGTGCAGGGCTTGCAGAGGGGGGGAGTTTCAAAAGCCGGGTGGGGAAAACCGTGGGCTTTTAAAAACAGCTGATCAGCTGGGGCGCGGGGCTTAGGGAGGGGGGGAATGCAAAAAGCCCGTCTTCCCGATCGGTTTCCCATAAGAATGCATTTCATTGCATTTCATTTTCTTTGATGAGTCACTTCATTTTTGGTTTCCTTAGGGAACGAAATGAAAAATGGAAAACAAAATGAAAACAAAATCATTTTGTGCCCATCTCTAGTTGTTTTTATATAAGCAGGTGATATATATGTATGCCAAATAATCTTCCCACACAGGCATGTTCTAGAAGAATGGCTCTCACGCCACCCCTCTCATGCGCACAACGAATCAGACCTCCCACTGCCCAATCCTCAGTCATATCCGGATTCCACCGCCAGGAGCCACCACTTCTAGCATCAAGGCTGGTCAACTGCCCCCCTGGGCAATCCCGCTGGAACCGCCGCTTGGGCACACGGCAGCAGGAGACATGCAAGAGGCATGGATTTCAACGCTCCTCGCCACCCGCTCAGCCCATGCAAGTCACTAGCAATTAGGATTAGAAGTAACTGTTGCTTTCCTCGGGCTACACTTAATTCAGTTTAAAACTGCATTAATCTTGGCTCGGAGGAGGTCCTGCTAATCGGCCAAGAGTGACTGTGTCGAGGTTTAGTGTGGCTTAGTGCAGATTAAGCTGGGTTGTATTAAATGCACACCCCCAAGTTAATCTTGGTTAATTACGGAGAGACTCCACTTTCTCATCTGGATTAGACTCTCTTGGCATGAAATGTGTTTATACGGGAGCATCACAAAACAGGTATATTGTGAGATGCTCTGCTATATGCTCTTTCACTCCTATTTCAATAGACGCAGTTGATTGGGGCAAAGCAGTATCCCAGGATCCAAATCACATACCCTGCAACTATGCTAGGAAGAGCGGCAACCCATAAAATCCATCCTAAACAGGACAGAACCCACCTCTGCTATACCATGATCGGTTTTTGGCCTATGTTTGATACACATTTCAAAAGTAAGCAAGCAGCTCAAATGGATACAAGTGAAAAACACACAGAAAAACACTGTAATTGATACAAAAAAAAGCCAACAGTACAGAACCTGGGAGCTATGGAAAATATCAAAACATGGGGGAACTTAAATGCACTCCAATTTCCACGTTGGGGGTAAATCGTGTAACTTAAGAATACAATTGCCAGAATATTTGTATTTCGAGGACCATGTGGGTGCTTCCTGATTTTTTCTGAATGTTGTAACTTGACATGAACAAAATTTGGATGTTGGTGGGGACCAAGATGTACAACAGGGTGGCAACCCAGACCTTCTCACACATGCAACCTATACTGTATTTATTAAGGATGGGCATGAACAAAAAAAATAGAGTTTCAATTTGTTTCATTTCTACTAGTGGTTCATTTTGTTTTGTTTTGTTTTAAACCAAATTTTTGTTAAAATTGTAACAAAATTAAACAATAATGAAATGATTTGTTACTCTATAAAATGTTTTTCCTGGGTCCTAGAGGTGCCAAATTTGGTGGGTAGCTTTTTACAAGGGAACCATTTGACAGTGTTATGAAATGTCTGTGAAGATTCTTAGTCATCCAGGTGAGTTTATCTGGCAGTTGAGTCATGGCTACTGGACTTCTTTTTTGAGAGATAGAAACGTTTTGCTGCTCATCCAAACAGCTTCATCATGATGAAGCGGTCCAGTAGCCATGACTCAACTTCCAGAGCATAATGAAATGTTTCATTTTCAAAGGGAAAAATAAGTGTTTTATTTCATAACATTTTGAAAGCTTACGAAATGACAAAAGACCGTGTCCTTTTTCGTAAGGTGCCCATTTCTAGTATTTATCATTTGTGGCACACTGAGGGAAAACTAACAAGGCCCGCCTTCTCCACCTCCAGAACAAAGCCAATCACCTTCCTGCAATTGAAGATACAACTTTTAATCTAGCAGTGATCTAAATTGGGATGCAACATTGCGATATTAACAGCCAAAACTCTCCCAGGCCGGGGCAGGACTCTACGAGTACCACAAGCGAGCCTCTGAAGGATGATGCTCTAAGGTCCATGCATGCTACCGTTGCAGCTCGTTAGACAACTATGCATATGAACCTACCCAGCAATTAAGATCTAGGCAGGGAACCCTCCTGAAAGAGCTATCCCTCAAGCTCAAGGAGGTGAAAGGAATGGTTTGCAGGTGTAGGGCCTTTTCAGCAGCTGCCCCCAGTCTATGGAATGCTCTCCTGAGTGAGACCCACCTGGCGCCGACGTTGATGATATTTCGGCGCCAGGTAAAAACCTTCCTGTTCCGGAAGTTTTTAAACTGATGATTGTGGGTCCTGATGGCAATTTTAGTGTTGTGTTTTAATGTATTGTTTGTATATGTTTTTATTGTTTTAATGTTATTTTAATTTTGATGTTTAATTGGTTTTTTTTTATTTTGAGCCACCCAGAGACCTCTGGGTAGTGGGCAGCATACAAGCTAAATAAATAAATAAATAAATAAATAAATAAATAAATAAATAAATAAATAAATAAATAAAGTCTCTTCTCACCTCTGAACAGCCTTTTTCATCTTCTTGCACAAAATTCTTTTTCATGAGCAAACGAGGACGAAGGATGGAAATTCAGGAGGTCTCTACTTCTGGAATCTTAAGGTAGCCCATGCCAGCATCATAAGCGAACTCAACTGCCAGAATTTCACATTTTGGAGGCAAACTAGCCATCACGTCCTTGCCATGTATAAAATTCCAGGACAAGGCCACGCCAGTGACAGCGACCGCAAGGCCCCCTCGCCAGGAGTACAACGAAAGGGATTGGGTTTCAAAACAAGCCAGAGTTTTGACAGTTAACGGTGCTGTGTGCCTCTTTTTATGCTCGCTGCGTCTCTCCTCTCACCGGCTCATCCTTCCCAAAAACAGCAATACATCCTTGACAGGTAATGATCCTCTTGTTTGCCAGTCGGCCACGTCGAAGCAAGAGGAAATAATCCAGCGCTCAAGAACACTTTGATGGGTTGCGGTGGTGAAAGAATAGTTGTCTTCCCCCTAGCCGGATGGCTCAGGGAGTTAGATCTCGGGCTGCAGAGACAAAGGTTGCGAGTTCGATGCCCCGTTGGGTCTCCAGGGGGAAAGAGACAGCTTTGTGGTGACCTTGGGCAAGCTTGCATGGTCCCAGGGCACCGCACCCCCCAGAAGATGGGGAAAATGGACCACTTCTGAGCATCCTCTACCTGGAAAATGCTGGAAAGGGGTTACCATAAGTCTGAATTGACTTGGTGGCACAAGATTATGAGGAAACTGGCTGGATAATTTATTTTATTTTATTTTATTTTATTTACTTTAAATATTTTTACGATGCCTTTCTCTTTGAGGCATGTTACCCAGTGGATTAAGTATCTGGCTGCAGAGTCATAACATTGGGTGTTTGATTCTTCTGGAAAGGGTTGCAGTGAGTCAAAATGACCTTGACGGCACTCAGTTAGAATTACTATTATTGCCAGATCCCAAGTGATTTGGTTAGAAGTTTCCATAATGAAAACAAAGGCACAACCATGCTTTTACAACGGTGGCTACAGGGCTTCGAACAGACTGTGGGGCTGTCTTAACCGGAGGTATAATCCACTCCGAGTGCCATCAAACAGACCTGGGTGTGATCTGGAAGGCATGAGCTGTGTCTAGGACTAGAGCAGTTTCTGTTGAGTACAGCCAAAGATCAACCATGTGGATACACACACACACACACACACACACACACACACACACACACACACACACACACACACACACACACACACACACACACACACACACACACAAAGTAAAGCAAAGGGCATCTAAGTATGAAGTTCCTGTGAGAAGGCATCCGGGGTGATGGGAAGCACACTTGGGAAGCCAACATTTCCCACCCCCATGTGCATCTGTGTGCGATGACATGAAACCCAGAAGAGAACTGTAAGCTATAGAAGAACCTTGTGGTGCAGTGGTTAAATTGCTGTACTGCCACTATAACTGTGTTCATGACCTGGGATGCAATTCCAGGTACAGCAGTCCCCGGCTACATCACGGTTCGTATATTGCAGTCCCAATATATCGCGAATTTTCATTTAGAGAGAAGTTACTTGCATGGAGCCTCTCCCATCCCCTACTGCAGCCGGGATTCCCTCCCATCCATCACGCTGTTTGCAAAGAGATCTCTTCCACGGAGCCTCTCTACTCCCCTTCTGCAGCCAGGATTCCCCAGTCCCAATCAGCATGTTTGCAAAAACTTCTCCTCCACGGAGCCTCTGCCCTCCCCGTTTGCAGCCTGGATTCCTGAGTTCCATTCACCTTATTTGCAAGCCTCCCTTTTTGCAGTTTGGATTCCACAGTTCCAACTGCCGTGTTTGCAACCCTAAGAACATAAGAACATAAGAAGAGCCATGCTGGATCAGGCCAAAGGCCCATCTAGTCCAGCTTCCTGTATCTCACAGCGGCCCCACCAGATGTGTTTGGGAGCGCATGAGACTAGATATCTGTCTCCTGATACCACTCTCCTGCATCTGGCCCTTGAAGTACCCTGGTTTAAACCTGGAGGTTACACATCTCCATCATGGTTTGTAACCTGTGATGGACTTTTCCTCCAGGAATCTGTCCAATCCCCTTTTGAAGGCATCCAGGTCAGATGCCATCACCACATTGTGTGGCAGGGAGTTCCATAGACTTACAACGCGCTTGGATTCCACAATTCCACAATCCCAATCACCTTGTTTGCAACCTTACACTTTTGCAGTATTGATTCCTCAGTCCCCATCATCTCGTTTGCAACCCTCCCCCTTTGCAGCTTGGATTCCGCAATCCCAATCACCTCATTTGCAAAGAGCCTCTCTCACCCCCTGCTGCAGCCGGGATTCTACAGTCCCAATCACCTTGTTTGCAAGCCTCCCCTTTTGCAACTTGGCTTCCACAGTTCCAATCACTTCATTTGCAAGCCTCCCTTTTGCAGCCTGGTTTCTCCAATTGAATCACCTCATTTGCAGAGGTCTCCTCCACAGAGCCTCTCAACTCTCCGTCAGCAGCCGGGATTCTACAGTCCCAATCACCTCATTTGCAGAGGTCTCCTCCACAAAGCCTCTCCCCTGCTGCAGCTGGGATTCCACAGTCCCAATCACATTGTTTGCAAGCCTCCACTTTTGCTTCCTGGATTCCAATCACCTTGTTTGCAGAGGTCACCTCCATGGAGCCTCTCCCCACCCCTCCCCTGCAACCAGGATTGCCCCCCTTACCTCATTTGTAAAGAGGCAAAGGAGGTGATTGGGGCGGGGGAATACTGGCTGCAAAAGGGGTGGGGAGAGGATCCATGGAGGAAGCCTCTTTGGAAACAAGGCAATGAGAGGTCCGCATATCATGGGTTTTCCTTTATTGTGGGTGGTCAGGAACATAACCTGCACGATAAACCAGGGACTATTGTAGCAGGCTGAAGTTTTACTCAGCTTCTCATCCTTCCGAGGAGGGTAAAATGAGTACCCAGCTGGCTAGGGTGGCAACCTGTAGGCTGCATAAATAAATTGTAAACTGCCCAGAGAGTGCTTGTGGCACTATGGGATGATAGGTAACCAGCATGCTATGTTTGCTTTTTGCTTGAGATGGCATGTGTGCTTCTGACATTTCAAGCAGCCTCTAAATGAGATAAAAGGAGACATACAAGAAATTGCAAGGAAAAGAAAGAAGGGGGTGACCCCAATTAAATTCCCAGGTAGAACTGCCTCCTCTTTGGAATCCAAAAGTTGGGTCATGGCAGCTGGACTTCTTTTCTTGAGAGATTGAAACGTTTTGCTACTTATCCAAGCAGCTTCGTCCCACTCTTACCTCTGGGGAATCGGATGTTTTCCAGGAAAGCTCAAACTAAAACATAGCAGTTGGCCTTTAGGGGGCTTCTGGTCTTGGTTTCCCCACCTCCATCCCAATTTTCTTTTGTTTTGCCTGATTTTCAAAACGGCATGTTTGCAGACCAAAACTCTTCCAAATACTTTGATTTAGAGCTGGAATCCACTATATCATCCCTGGGAAAATCCACTTATCTCCCAGCAGCCCTGAGGACAGCAGTTAAGCTCAGAAGGATACAGGAAGGCTCAGAGGTGGGGTGGTAGGTGACGACACCCTAGGGCACCCTAGGGCACAGGGTCCAGCAGGAGTCCTTGCTCCATGACATCTTCCAACAGTTCCCAGAACAATCAGGGGGCCATGTTGATGCCCACCCAGCCATTCCCAAAGCAGATCTTTCATTCCTCTCCATTAACCTCCCATATTTACATGAACGCTCCGAGGGAGATGGGTCCCAAGGTTCGGAAAGAAATGTAGCACAAGGTGTCCTCACCGATGAGGCCAAACACATCTCCGTCTCTGCTAATTTTCACCAGTTCTGGTGAGCCTCGCGGAAGGCTCTGAATTAGTTTCTGGGGACTCTCTCTTTTCTGGCTGGAGAGGAGAGCCGAGGACGGAAGGATGTTGAGCCTCAGATAAGATCAAAGGCATTCATGGCTGGCAGCCAGGAAAGGAAGGCTGGCCTGTTTGAAGCAGCTGCACGTCTGTCTTGGAGATTCGGAGTAGAGATGGGCAGGAAACAAAAAAAACCGAAATGCTGTTTTTGTCATTTCGTTAGGTCACGAATTACCTAATGAAACGGTAGGATGCATTTTGTTTCATTGTGTTTGTTTGTTTGTTTGTTTGTTTTTATACTGCCCATCTTCCCAAGGGAACTCCGGGTGGTGTACAACAATCACATAAAACAAGAAAGAAAGAAAAACGCAAACACTCCGACCAATTTTTAAAAAAATCTCGGCAAGATGGCGGAGCAAGAATGGATGCCGTACTCACAAAGGCCCATTGAATACTGATTAACAGAACACTTATATACATTTGTCTGTCCAATCAGGTAACACAGTACATCATGGCTATTGCATGCACCTTGCATCAGCCAAACCCATTTAAACCCCTTCTTTTCATCTACAGTCTAATAGAAAAAAAACCTTTAGACTGAATCACTGTGACTTTGCACATTTTCAGACTCCATCTTATAAATTAATTAAATACATACAGACCATTTATTTATACACCTGTCTAATACATAGTTTCACTAACATCTGACATTTTAAAAAAAGCTTGGCAAGACGGTGGAACAGAGCAAAACAAAACAAAACAAAAAGCCCTAATGGTTGCCAAATGCCTCTCTGGAAAGCAGGGTCTTAAGCGCTTTTCTAAAGGCAGGCAGGGACTGTGCAAGTCGAATCTCACTCGGCAGTTTGTTCCAAAGTGAAGGGGTGGCCACAAAATGCCATTTTCCCATCTAGAATGAAACAATTCATCCTAGAGGAATCCATGGCAGGGGAGCCCAAGCGCTTCCCTGAAAGCCCCCGAAATTTGGAAAGGTTTGGGGGTCAGGAAGCTGAGTTATGAAGCACCCGCTTTGGAGCATCGTAACTCAGCCCCCTGAAACCCAATCATTTCCAAATTTCAGGGGGTTACCTAGAATCGCTTGAGGAAGGTACTGATGCCACTTTGGTTATTTAGATCCAGGGAAGCATAGTGTTTCGTTTTGTTTTGTTTCATAACAAAACTACCTTAACAATTCCTTACAAATGGAACAGAACGGAGCTACGACAGAAACGAAATGCAACATTATTTTTCCATTTCGTGCCCATCTCTAAATCAGGTGGGTTTCTGGGCTTGGCCTTGAACATGTGTTCCCAGCTGAGACCTCCAATCAGGAGGGTTCTCCTGCAGTACACCAGGTCCCCTTCTGCTTTGTCGCAAGAAAAGCAGGCATTAAGAACATAAGTACATAAGAAGAGCCCTGCTGGATCAGGCCAAAGGCCCATCTAGTCCAGCTTCCTGTATCTCACAGTGGCCCCACCAGATGCCTCTGGGAGCACATGAGACTAGATATCTGTCTCCTGATACCACTCCCCTGCATCTGGACCTTGAAGTACCCGTTTTTAAGCCCAGAGATGACACGTCTCCATCATGGCTTGTAACCTGTGATGGACTTTTCCTGCAAGCATTGATCAGGTGGATAATGGCACCTGGCCTATAACAATGGTTGGGGAAACCAGGTCCCCCCCCCAAAAAAATCCCAAACATAGAGGGGTTCATCTCTTCGCCCTGACTTGCAAGAGCTGTCCAGCAATCTAGAAAACCATCACTGGAAGTGTTCAGCTTATACACCGCCCCATACCACTACACGTAGTCTCTGGGCGGTTTACAATTTTAATTACAGTGTGCAGGCTACACATTGCCCCCCCCCAGCAAGCTGGGTACTCATTTTACCGACCTCAGAAGGATGGAAGGCTTAGTGAACCTTGAGCCTGCTACCGGGGATTGAACCCAGGTCGTGAGCACAGTTTTACCTGCAGTACAGGCATTTAACCACTGCGCCACGAGACGTTGCTATGGCCAGCCACACAGCCGATAGACTAGGCCACTGAAGGAAAGCAGAAGGAAGAGAGTCACTCAGACCAGCACCCTCGAGGAAAGGGAAGGTGGGTCTGGTAGCGGTGGTGATTACCTGTGGAGAAAGGGAGAAGCTGTCGAGGTGGTTTAGTCCTGGGATTACTTCTTGCATCCTTTACACCTCACAAAATGCCCAGTTGATTTGGGAATGCTGTTTTGCAGGTGGCCTCGGTTGTCAAAATTATTAGAGGAGAGAGAAAGATAATGCTCTATACTCACAGCATATGTAGGGACGAGGAAGAGCCTCCTTCTCTCTTCACCCTTAGATGTATTTTATGTTGTGGCTGACCTGCCAATTGTCGCCCAGATGTCACAATGTGCTCAAATTCGTCCAAATTTGTCCAGAACCAAACTCTCTACTGCCTTTGTCAGAAAGTGTCACTCCACATACATAGAATCATAGAATCATCATAGGGTTGGAAGGGACCTTGGAGGTCTTCTAGTCTAACCCTCTGCCCAAGGCAGGAGACCTCATACCCACCCAGGACAGATAGCTGTCCAATCTCTTCTTGAAAACCTACTTCATCCCAGCTTTCTTTCTTTCCAGGTGCGTTAATTTTTTTCAAGGGAAAGGGTGGCAGAGCTACATGGGTGTCAACTGCAGGTGTCATGACACAGAAAAGAAGTACCTCTTCTCTTCTGCTCGCTTTCCAAGCCAGAGTTCCCCCAGGGCTTGGCAAGGTTCATGGAGGAGTGTCGTCATGTCAAGCCTGCCGAAATCCATGAGAATAAAGAACCCTGGATGGTGCCTGAAGGAGCCAAAAGGAATGTGATGGAGGAGGAGCACAGAGTGTATCTCCTCCCTCACTCCATGATATGATGGCCTTTCTATGAAGGGAGAACTCCTAAAGGAGATGTCGGGCACTGCTCATGGTCCGAATGACAACTGGGGCGTGGGAATTATTGCTGGCACAAAAGAGAAGGGACTGCTTCAGACACATCAGAAGATAGAACATGTACAATCTTGATTCTGTGTATGCTGTACATTCCATATGCTGTTCTGACTTGTGAAAATGGAAGAGACCAAAAGGACCAGCTTTTTGTTTTAAGATAACAGTAAAAGCAAAGTGTTCTGCTTATATACCACCCCATACCACTTCAAGTAGTCTCTGGGCGGTTTACAGTTTTAATTACAGTGTGCAGGCTACACATTGCCCTCCCATCAAGCTGGGCACTCGGTTTGCCGACCTTGGAAGGATGGAAGGCTGAGTGAACCTTGAGCCAGCAGCTACCCGGGATTGAACCCCAGGTTGTGAGCACAGTTTTACCTGCAGGACAGGCATTTAACCACTGCGCCACGTGGCTCAGTAGCTCCACACAACACACTCACTCAGGACAATATGGTGGTTGCAGAACAATCCGGGATGAAGGATTTCTTGAATGCCTCTAGCTCTCCAACACGCGGGGCATTCAAGAGAAAATTGGACTGGTCTCATTTAGATCTGCTTTGATCTGGATTCCCACGCTGAGCAGGGCACCGGACTCGAGGGCCTTAGAGGCCACCTGCCAACTCCAGGATTCTACGATTCCATGACGAGAAGTCATGGTTTGCTCACCGCTTGTTCTCACCACCTATTGCTTGAAGTAGCACTTGTCAACTTTGTGGGTTCCCAGATGTCCATGGACCTCAACTTCCTAAAGCTTTCATAACAAGCTGTCCTGGCCAGGATTTCTGAGAGCCATAGTCCAAGACCATCTGGAGACCCAAGGTCGGGAGCCACTGGTTTAAAGCGCTGCTCCTCAGGTTCAAATGCACCAGGGAGTATCTGTTGGCAAGAAAGCACGCGCCTCTGTTCTCATAAGTATGTTCCTAGTGTATTGTGTACAATTCTGGTCACCGCATCTCAAGAAAGACATAGTGGAACTGGAAAAAGTGCAGAAGAGAGCGACTAAAATGATTACTGGGCTGGGGCACCTCCCTTATGAGGAAAGGCTAAAACATTTGGGGCTCTTTAGTTTGAAATAGGGGGGATATGATTGAGATGTACAAAATTATGCAGGGCATGAGTAAAGTGGATAGAGGGACACTCTTCTCCCTCTCACAAAATACCAAAACTAGGGGACATCCACTCAAATTGAGGGCTGGGAGAGTAAGAACAGACAAAAGAAAATATTTTTTCACCCAGCACGTTGTTAGTCTGTGGAACTCCCTGCCACAGGATGTGGTGATGGCACCTGGTCTGGATGCCTTCAAAAGGGGATTGGACAGATTCCTGGAGGAAAAGTCCATCACAGGTTACAAACCATGATGGAGATGTATCATCTCCAGGCTTAAAACCAGGGTTCTTCAAGGGCCAGATGCAGCGGAGTGGTGTCAGGAGACAGAGATCTAGTTTCGTCCGCTCCCAGACGCATCTGGTTGGGCCACTGTGAGATTTATTTATTTATTTATTTACTTATTTATTTATTTATTTATTTATTTTAAGACTTGTATACCGCCCATCTTCCCGGAGGAACTCCGGGCAGTTTACAAGAGAATAAATCAAACAAAAACAACCAAACAAATAACAACAATTAAACAGACGGTACAAAATATAACACTAACATAAAAATGGGAAGCAGATGGCGGGGAAAAATTAAATTAAGTCAAATGCCTCACGGAAGAGCATCGTTTTTAAAGCCTTCCGAAAGGCTGGCAGGGACTGTGCAAGGCGCACTTCGCTGGGTAGATGGTTCCACAGGGTGGGGCCAGCCACAGAGAAAGCTGGACTCCGAGTGGACGTTTTTCAAGCCTCCCTGGGCATGGTCACCCACAGCGAGTGCACCCGCAACATCCTCGTTGGATGGACCAAAGTTGACCGCTGGGCGATCCGCTCTGCAGGTAGTCAGATCCTAGGCCATGGAGGGTTTTATAAATTAAAACCAGGACCTTGAATCTGATTCGGGACGCAACAGGTAGCCAAGGCAGGCGAGCCAGGACTGTGGTAATGTGGTCATAGCGTCGCACACCCACCACCAGCCTAGCCGCTGCATTTTGCACCCGCTGCAGTCGCCGGAGGAGCGTCAAGGGCAACCCCATGTAGAGAGCATTGCAATAGTCTAGCCTCGAGATCACCAACGCCTGCACAACAATTCTCAGGGAGTCCCCATCCAGATGCAGGAAGCTGGACTAGATGGGCCTTTGGCCTGATCCAGCATGGCTCTTCTGATGTTCTTATGTTCTTATGAATGTCTGTGAAGACTCTCAGTCATCCAGGTGAGTTTATCTGGAAGTGGAATCACGGCAACTGGACATCTTTTCTTGAGAGACTGAAACGTGTCGCTGCTCATCAGACTGACAAAGCTGTTGGGATGAGCAGCAAAACGTTTCAATCTCTCAAGGAAAGAAGTCCGGTTGCCATGACTCAACCTACACTTCCTAGCAGGAAAAAAAATACCTGACCTGGCCTAATTGAGTTCCGTAGTCTACCCATGGTTTGTTCAAACTCTTTAAAGAAACATCCAAAATCCATTTTTCAGAAGGGACAGAAAAGAAATGCATGTTCTCATCAGTTGTCACTAAGGAATGTATTAATATTTCCTGGCCTTTCCCCTCCTTTCTCACCTCTCAAAACCCTTTCAAACTACTTGTTTTATGAATATTTGAGGATGGGATTTTTAAGTTTGGGACCTGAAAGCATTTTCATGTTTCCAAATAAAGACCGCTGAAGAAAAAGAATGCCTGACATGCATTACGGGCCATTTATTGCAGGCAACCAAGAATGGTTTTTGAAAAACTAACCGTCTTTTAAAGAATGTAATCACTCCATAAGTTCTCGACAATGTGTGTCTCTTTGCCTATTTGTTCCATGGATTACATCTTCCTGTGATGTGAAATTAAGAGGCTCCCCTTTAAAGGTGCACTTTACAACCTACCAAATACACTTAACTCTGAATCCAGAATCCTTCTGGCCTCAGCTTTCAGAATCATTCAAAATGCATATCATCGCCTGATCCACCTTTGGTTTAAACAGTTCCAGGACTTTGCAAATACCCTGTCTGCACAACATAGACGTCTGAAAGTAGCTGCCAGCAACCCCTGTCTCCCTTCACACATGCTGCCGGGTGAGGAACACCAGGGATTTTCCTGCATTTGCCTCTTTTGACAACTTTCTCCACCAGAACTGGAGAACCGTTCAGCCTTAGAACATAAGAACATAAGAAGAGCCCTGCTGGATCAGGCCAAAGGTCCATCTAGTCCAGCTTCCTGCATCTCACAGTGGCCCCACCAAATGCCTCTGGGAGCGCACGAGACTAGATCTCTGACTCCTGATACCAGTCCCCCACCTCTGGCCCTTGAAGTACTCCAGTTTTAAGCCTGGAGATGACTCATCATGATTTGTAACCTGTGATGGACTTCTCCTCCAGGAATCTGTCCAATACCCTTTTGAAGGCATCTAGGCTAGATGCCATCACCACATCTTGTGGCAGGGAGTTCCACAGACTAACAACACGCTGGATGAATAAAATACTTTTCTTTTGTCTCTTCTCACTCTCCCAACCCACAGTTTGAGTGGATGTCCATCTCAGACCTCTGATAATAGCAAGCAGAATAAAAAAAATCCTCAAACTTGATTTCCTTATATTTTCCTGGGTCCCACCAATATTTTCCTTCTAGTCCTTCTTTCACATCATCTTAGTTCACATCTCTGTGCATTTTTCATACTTCAGGCATTCTTATACACTTTTAACCCAACTTAACCCAACTTAAATTTCTCCTCACCAGCCACAGTTGGCTTGAGTCTAATTCATGCCCCTTCACATCATGTGCCTCTTACTCACTCCTTATGTTCAAGAATGCACTCTGTTTATGCAAAGAGTATTTCTCCAAATTGTTGTGTCACTCTTTGTTCAGGTGGCTAGTAGCGAGGCAAACCATGTTTCTTCTCATGACATGTCTCCAAAGAAGAGTCAGGAAGACCGTTAAAATGGCTGTCAATCTCAACCCAAGGGCCAACTGTTCTTTTCCTGGCTTCATCCTGGATCAGACATGTCCAAACTGCGGCCCTCCTGATGTTTTGGACCACAACTCCCAGAATTCCAAGCATGTATAGCCAATGGCATAGCTCTGTGGAAGTTGTGGTCCCAAACATCTGGAGGGCTGAAGTTTGGACATGCCTGTCCTAGCTGATGGGGTCAGAAGGAGATGCAAAAACCTGGCAGAAAGAAGGGACGAAGGAGGCTCTCTCTTAAACCACCACACCTTTAAGAGCTGTCCAAGGTCCTGAACATCTTTTAGCAATGGGAGACGCCAAATTCTACTCTGCCTTGAGGAAGAGGAGATCTCCCTAGGGTGGTAAGAAAACATATTGCACCTTAAGTCCCAGTCTTCAGAAGTTTGGTGGCTTCCCAAAGTGGATTGCACTGGGAATCAGGGATTTTGCATTGATGACTTCTGGCCACCCATCACAGCAAGCGCCAAGAACCTTGAGTTCCCTCTTGACAATCAGGAAGGGCAAATCTTTAGGAATTTAAAGTATTTTACTCTGCCTTTCTCTGAAGAAAGGACCCAAGGCAGCTAACATCATTCATACACAGTATTAAAGCTGAAAACAGTACATTATTCAAGTATTAAATAAATCCATAACATTATATTAAGACTGTAAGGTAAAGCATTACTAAAACACCATCCAGGGTCAAAGCTTTGTTCCTAAAACAAAACTAATGTGAATCCTAATGGTCAGTCAGAAAGAAACCACCAATGGGCATTTCCTAAGTATTTCAGCAACACAAAGGTGAAACAGATACTGTAGATGTTTACTAAAGAGGGAAAAATAGTGCCCAAGACAATACTGATGTAATTTTTGCTATTTCAAAAAGGAAGGAAGGAAGGAAGGAAGGAAGGAAGGAGAAAAAAGACTTTTAATCTAAACCATGCATACTGTATTAATGCTAGACTAGTTCCTTACAGATTACTGTTCATGTCAGTTTGGACCTGCTCTCTCTTTTAAAACAAAGCAGTGGAGAGTGGTGGTACAGGATGCCATGGGTTTGAAAGAGAACTGATATGTAAGGCAAAGGGGTATCCTTGTCAAGCAACACATGAAGGATCCCCAGACAAGGAGCAAGTGTAAATGCGGGTTTATCTTTTTAACAGGAAATAAAGCAGAAAGTCACAACTAGATTTTACTGTGTGCATCAATGCAAACATGGGTCAACCGGTTCTTCAGCTGCAACTCTTTCCTTGATACATAAAAGCAGCAGTTCACCTGCGCTCCCCCTGACAAGCTCCCAAGATGGTGGCAGCTGCGGCAACAGTGAGGAGGAGGAGGAGGAGGAGGAGGAGGAGGAGGAGGAGGAGGAGGCGAGCTGGGCCGTGAGGGAAGGAGACGGAAGGAGAGGAAACCCCACAGGCAGGCAGGCAGGCAGGCAGGCAGGCAGGTAGGCAGGCAAGGCGAGCCTGGGCTGCTGGGAGCTCGGGACAGGAGGGGTCACTCCTGCTGGGGGCGGAGGGGGCTCCTATGTCTGCCACAATTGAGCAAGGGAGGGGTGAAAAGTGGAGCAGGTGGGGGAGGGGAGGGGGCCCTAAAAGAGAGAGCCGCCGCCACCGCTGCTGCTAAGATGTGTGTGGGGGCGCATGGGCGCACACCCCTGTGCCCTGCCTCTCTCCTCCCATCCTGGGTGGGAGCAGGCAAATGAATGGTGGCTCAGTAGACTAGAGAGCTGAAACTGTCGGCTGCAAAGTGGGCAGCTCAGCTGTATGAATCCCAGGTACCACGAGCTCCCTCTCTTAACCCCAGTTCCTGCCAACCTAGCAGTTTGAAAGCATGTGAATTCAAGTAAATAAACAGGTACCACCATAAAAAGTGGGAAGGTAAACAGTGATCTGTGCGCAGAAATGCATTCAACCTTAAGAACGTAAGAACCTAAGAAGAGCCCTGCTGGATCAGGCCAAAGGTCCATCTAGTCCAGCTTCCTGTATCTCACAGTGGCCCCACCAGATGCCTCTGGGAGTGGACGAGATTAGATATCTGTCTCCTGCTGCCACTCCCCTGCATCTGGCCCTTGAAGTACCCCAGTTCACCTGTGGTGGACTTTTCCTCCAGGAATCTGTCCAATCCCCTTTTGAAGGCATCCAGGCCAGATGCCATCACCACCTCCTGTGGCAGGGAGTTCCACAGACTAACAACACGCTGGGTGAAAAAAAATTCTTTTGTCTGTTCTCACTCTCCCAACCCACAGTTTGAGTGGATGTCCCCTAGTTCTGGTATTTTGTGAGAGGGAGAAGAGCACAAGAGAAACTACAATCTCAACCTCAGTAAAGCCAGTAGGACGGGTGGATGGTGGATGAAGCACGAAGAGCACCTTGCTCCTAAATGCTAAATGGAATGATGGTGCCCGCCATCCGGCCACGGAGTTGCAAGGCATTGGCTCTTTGGCTTAGAAACGGAGATTAACGCTGCCCCTAGAGTCGGACATGACTAGCATGCATGTGGGGGGGGACCCTTTTCCTTTTTCTCTGTGAATGCAACCAGTCTTGGTTTTCATGTACACAGAACTATGAGAATCAGAGAATCAGAGAATCAGAGAATCATAGAATCATAGAGTTGGAAGAGACCTCAAGGGCCATCTAGTCCAACCCCCTGCCATGCAGGAGTAAATGGAACTTTTATTCTTTCTTTTACCAATTCCTCTGAGTGAATTATTTTGATTCCAGTTAAGGAGGCAAGTAATAAGGGGTAGTCTACTCTGGGTAAAACTGAACTTATTTCTATTCTGCATTATCTGCTGCATAGTGACAGGTTCCAGACAAACAGTCACACTCTGCCAAGATAAACCTGATGATTTTCAGAGCAGAGGGCAGCCTTGATAATCCCACGTTTTTCAGTCCACCAATTCATGTCCTCCTGGATCCTTAAGAGGAAGCATTTCAAAGTGGCAGGGAGAAAGTAAACACACCTTTCACCGTGTCAGATTTGCTAGAAAAAAATAGTTGAATAAAACCTCTTGGCTCCGCCAATACATTATATGATCCGCTTTTCCCAGGTTGTGGCCAGGTAGGTTGTCTTGTGGCCCCTGCAAAGACATCTGCCCCCGTGGCCGCCTGTGACTGACCACCAAATGGAAACAGAAGGCAACCTAGTCCCACCAGATTCTGGTAACCCCTGCCCAGACAGCTGAGGCTATCGGAAGAGGGAGCCACTGCCGGTAAACCTTGGCTAATGCCTTCCTCCAGGTGACAGAATCATAGAGTTGGAAGAGACCTCAATGGAATCAGACTTGCAATGCAAGCCCAGCTTTATTTTCTAAGGAATGGATGTAAAACAAAGGGAAGATGTAGAGGTTTTTTTTAAAATCCCATTCAGGAACAAACCTTCTACCAGCTGAGGAACCCTACCCCGTTGTTGTTTTTAAAACCTGGCTGAATTAAAGGCGTGCTCTGGAATGACCCCGAGTCTTTAGTCCACCAAGGGGAAAATTTTAATCGGTTGATTACACCTAGAAAAGGTTCATAGAATCATAGAATCATAGAGTTGGAAGAGACCTCAAGGGCCATCTAGTCCAACACCCTGCCATGCAGGAACTACCATCACAGGACTCCAATAACAGAATGTGCAGACAGTGAGACCAGTGAGAGTGATAGCGTCATGCCCGCCCTTCACAAGGCTCTGGCACCACCATGTCTCACACAGAAGGGAATTGTACTTGCTGCGTGTAGTGCAATGCAAGCAAGTAGATCTGGCTTTAAGGTGGCTTAGTGCAATGGCTAGGGTTAGGCTAGTGACGGGTAAGGTTACGGTGGGCTAGTGGGTTGCACCTCTGGGTGCCTCTCTGACCCACTAAGAAGACAGTCTGTGACGTATGGGTACGGAGTCAAGGGTTAGGGTTAGGGCTAGGGCAGGTTTTAGGGGGCTTTTTGGCACATCCCAGAAGTCTCCATGGCCAAGTGGCCATGCGACTGGTGGGATGGCTCCAAAAATTTGCATGGTTGTCCACTCCCACATGGCTGGCCACTCGGCCAGCCCATCATTGCGCAGGTGTAAATAAAATAAAATAAAATAAAATCAATGGAGGACAGAGGAGGAGAGGAGAGACATTTTGTTGCAAGAAAAAACCCAGTGCTACTGTGAAAAATCTGGCAGTTTATAAATTTTCGCGTGTTTCTGTTGTGCTTGTGTGTTTTTGGACCACGATTTCAAAAACAATATTGCGTTCGCCGCCCCATTTTGGATCCCCCGCCCGCACCGCATGGCATGGCGAAATGGCGACTCGAGTCCGGCTGCCCAGGACGGGGGGGAGGCGGGACCCCCCCTCCAGAAACCACCCCTCCGGTAGGTGCCCTGCGCCCTTAGTCAAACAGGCATTTTTCCGCCTGCTTTTTTGGCCCGGGAATGGGTGGGGGGAGAGTTTAAAAGTTTTTTCCTGTGCCGTCCGTGCCGCTTGCTTGCGCTTTAATTGCGGCCGGCCGGCGGCCGGCGGCGAGACTGGGCTTTTTGCTGGCTGCGAGCCTGCGGCGAGTCCCACCAGAGCAGCCCAGGACGGGGGATGAGGGGGGAGGCCGGGGACCTCCAGAAACAACCCCTCTGGTAGGTGCCCTGAGGCACGGCAGGCATTTTTCCGCCTGCTTTTTGGCCGGGAACCGGGTTTTTTTAACTTTTAAAAACTTTTTTTCTGTGCCGCGTGGCATCGCGCAATCGCGCGATGCAAGGAACGAGCACGACAAATCAGACCAAAATTGTTCGTTCGTCGGTTCGAGCTCGAAGTCTGGCGGAGTAATTCCCGTTACCGTTTCCGTAGAGTAACGGAACCGAGTAACGGAAACAGAAACGGGAATACCGCTAAGTCGTGCCCATCTCTAATAATAATAATAATAATAATAATAATAATAATAATAATAATAATAATAATAATAATAATAATAATAATAATAATATCTGCTTTTCTTTAGGTTTTTGATCTTTGGAAGTTGAGTGGTCAATCAATCAATTGTCTGTAACTCTTGCCCCTTCCTGCTTCTGAGTAAACAATGCATCTTTGGAGGAGAGGCAACCCTTCTCTCTCTCTCTCTCTCTCTCTCTCTCTCTCTCTCTCTCTCTCTCTCTCTCTCTCTCTCTCTCTCTCTCTCTCTCTCAACTGGCCAAGGTAAGAGTTAAGACACAAATGAAGGGCCAGTTGTTTCTCCGAATTTTCGCCCACGTGGTTGGCCGTGCAGAGAGAGTGCCAAGCAGCTACTTAGAAATGCACGGTGACACAGCCTGACATAATGAGGCCCCTGTTCTCTGGTGGAACTGCTTTGCTTCCGACCTCACAATATCGAGAATTGTACAGGGTTAAAATATGACACAATAGACACATTCAGCATTTTCTGCCCAGGGCCGCAAGCCTCCCAAAAGCATCACACACACACACCAGGGAAGAAAAACACCAGCAGCATTTGGGAATAAAAAGGAATCATTTCCAGCATGGCTGGTATTGATCAGCTTCCTCCGAGGAGGAAGAGGAGGGTGGGAAAAAGTTGCCACAGGTTTCCTTTCATTCTCGCCCCCCTCTTCCAACATCCTGGATGGCACTTTTAATCTTGTTGCATTTATACAATGACAATAAATTCCATTCCAATTCCAATTGCAATTCCGGCCCAAAGAAAACCCTCCCCTTTCTTTCACTCCTCTAAAAGCCCCCAAAGAAACGCCCGAGGGGATGGCATCTGCCCAACAATGGCATCCATCTGGCCCTCTTTCACCACCACCCCTTGCTCAACTACAAGGAGCAGCCATGGAAGAGGCCACTTGGCCAGCACCCTCACAGGTGCGTCTCAAGAACACAATGTAAGAACAGCTTTGCTGGAACAGGCCACAGCCCATCCAGTCCAGCATTCTGTCTCACACAGCGGCTCACCATTTGCTTCAGGGTATTCCCAAGCAGATGTCTTCACCCGCTTATGATTCCCCACAAATGGCATTGAGAGAGATCCTGCCTGTCTCTCCAACCTGGAGGTTGTCCTTAGGCATCCATCATGATAGCCACGGATACCCTTGTTCTCCATGAACTTGTCCAATCCTTTCTTAAAGCTGTCAAGGCACAAACCAGGAAAGGGACATTCAAGGTCCCTTTCCTGGTTTGTTGCAGAGCATTCAGACCCCATCAGTGATGCAACATCTTCACTATAAGCATCCAGCGTGAGGCTGTGGCGGTGGGATACAGGCACTGCATTGGCAAGTCCTGAACATCCAAGCACAAAGTTGGGTTTTCCTCAAACCCTCCAAGGTGGTAGAAAAACAGGGTGGAGCTGCCGAACTAAGAGGTTCAGGGCTCCAGTGACTGATCATCCAGCACTTATAATGCCCTTATAAAAAACAATTCTGGTCACCGCATTTCAAAAGACATAGTGAAACTGGAAAAGGTGCAGAAGAGAGTGGCTAAAATGATTACTGGGCTGGGGGATCTCCCTTATGAGGAAAGGCTAAAACATTTGGGCCTCTTTAGTCTGGAAAAAAGGCGCCTGAGGGGGGATATGATTGAGACGTACAAAATAATGCAGGGCATGAGTAAAGTGGATAGAGGGAAGCTATTCTCCCTCTCACAAAATACCAGAACTAGGGGACATACACTCAAATTGAGGGCTGGGAGAGTAAGAACAGACAAAAGAAAATATTTTTTCACCCAGCGCGTTGTTCGTCTGTGGAACTCCCTGCCACAGGATGTGGTGATGGCATCTGGCCTGGATGCCTTCAAAAGGGGATTGGACAGATTCCTGGAAGAAAAGTCCATCACAGGTGACAAACCATGATGGAGATGTGTCATCTCCAGGCTTAAAACTGGGGTACTTCAAGGGCCAGATGCAGGGGAGTGGTATCAGGAGACAGATATCTAGTCTCGTGCGCTCCCAGACGCATCTGGTGGGGCCACTGTGAGATACAGGAAGCTGGACTAGATGGGCCTTTGGCCTGATCCAGCATGGCTCTTCTTATGTTCTTCTTATGTTCTTATCAAATTGCTGATTTCAATCATTCCTTCCCACCTTTGATCTCAAAGAGAGTCGTGCTTCTCTGGATGCTTGTTTCTTTCATTTTCTTTTGCCTGTGGGTGGCAGTTGTTTGTTTGCTGTAGATCTGTGCAGGTGGTTGATAAGCATGTGTGCAGCAAAGAAAGCAGTGTATACAAGTCTGTAACTTACAAGTAGCTGCAAGTAAAAAATGTGTTTTTCCTTTTCTTTCTACTACAAAAGTCTCACAATGAATTGCTGAGACTTGAAGCTCCAGTTAACAAGAAAGGGGTGGACTCTAGGGAGCCTGTGGCTACTCTCTGTGGATCTCACTACTTCCGTGGTGTAGCAAAAAAGACATTTTACCAGACATTTAAAAGACTAAGAAAAAAATCACTCTTCACACTGCTGTTTCCCTAGTGTCAGTCCGAGATATCTGTTCCCACTGTGTACAATTAGAATTCCAACCAAGTAAATAAGGAAACGATGATGGTCTAACTTGGGGATTCATAAAATGTCTGACATAGAATCATAGAATCCTAGAGTTGGAAGAGACCTCAAGGGCCAGCCAGTCCAACCCCCTGCCATGCAGGAACCCCCATCACAGGACTCCCGACAAATGGCCATCCAGCCTCTGCTTAAAAACCTCCACAGAAGGAGACTCCACCACCCTCCTTTGGGGCAGCATCTTCCACTGCTGAACAGCTCTAACTGTCATGAAGTTCTTCCTAATGTTCAAATAGAATCTCTTGTTCCTGTAGTTTGAGACCATTGCCTCGAGTCCTAGTCTTTAAAGCCATGGAAAACAAACCTGTTTCCTCTTCAATATGACATCCATTCAAATATTTAAACATAGCTATCATATCCCCTCTCAGTCTACTTTTTGAAAGGCTAAACATTCCCAGTTCCCTAAGCCGTTCCTCATAGAACATTTCCTCCAGACCCTCAACCAGGGACACTCATAAATTTTAAGGATTAACAACTTTTTAAAATGATACAGTAGTCTGATTGAAATCTCTTCTTTTATTTATCATTTATGTGGATTATTATTTTCATTGCTGTTGCTACTGTTAAGTCCCTGTTCCTCAACTACATGAGGACAAGGTTTATAATATCGGTATTATTTTTTCCAATGATAAATATAAATACGAAGGGCCCCAAAGACAAGCATCATCTTCAGACACTGTTGCTCAGCAGGTGAAGTGTACACTTACAACAAAATGCCAAAGTAATTTCTGTTTAACTTGGCTTTAATTGCCTGTTTTATGAAGGTTTTGGTGTGCCGGTAGCTCTTTGGAATTCCATGAGGACAGCTGTGAGAGCTATGTGATTCATATCATTACAGAATCAGAATTCAACATACTTCTATAAAGAGCCACCATCTGTGGCAATGCACCAGCACAGGGGAATATCACACACACACACACACACACACACACACACACACACACACACACACAGAGAGAGAGAGAGAGAGAGAGAGAGAGAGAGAGAGAGAGAGAGAGAGAGAGAGAGAGAGAGAGAGAGAGAGAGAGAGAGAGAGAGAGAGAGAGAGAGAGAGAGAGAGAGAGGAAACCTAGATGTGCGCATCTGTCCAGAAAGGTAACAGAATGGCTTTGTGATACTTGCCCTTAAGGCACTTCTGGCTAAAGACTACCCTGTGAAACAGTCATAGAATCATCATAGAATCCTAGAGTTGGAAGAGACCTCAAGGGCCCTCCAGTCCAACCCCCTGCCATGCAGGAACCCCCATCACAGGACAGGACTCCCGACAGATGGCCATCCAGCCTCTGCTTAAAAACCTCCAAAGAAGGGGACTCCACCACCCTCCTTTGGAGCAGCATATTATTCCACTGCCAAACAGCTCTAACTGTCAGGAAGTTCTTCCTAATGTTCAAATGGAATCTCTTTTCCTGTAGTTTGAGACTATTGCCCCAAGTCATAGAATCATAGAATCATAGAGTTGGAAGAGACCTCAAGGGCCATCCAGTCCAACCCCCTGCCATGCAGGAACCCCCATCACAGGACTCCCAACAGGTGGCCATTTCAGCCTCTGCTTAAAAACCATCCTCCTTTGAGGCAGCATCTTCCACTGCTGAACAGCTCTCACCATCATGAAGTTCTTCCTGATGTTCAAATGGAATCTCTTTTCCTGTAGTTTGAAACCATTGCCCCCGGGTCCTAATCACGCACTGCTTGACCATTGCCAACCCCTGTGAGTTTCCATGTCCAAGCAAGGATTTGAACCAAGGTCTCTACTGGGTGACTTTTGGAATTAGCAAAAACAAAGGGATCCACTTTTCCCTTTGAAGAAAGCTAGCATTTAGGAGGGACGTTGCGGGAATTTGTCAGATCCGGATTTCGATGTGGACTTCTCCACGGGATCTCAAACACACAGAGACACACAACTACATCCCTTCATGATGATGCAACTGTCAAGTACGGGGCCGCTGTGAGATACAGGAAGCTGGACTAGATGGGCCTTTGGCCTGATCCAGCATGGCTCTTCTTATGTTCTTTTTTTTTTTTTTTTTAAGCTTTTTTATTGAGGAAGTAACAACATATATTTCAATCTTACAATTTTCCAAAACATTACATCATTGTTTAGTCTCTTCCTCATTGACCCCCCTCCCCCCAGCAAGCCGAAATCACTATCCTTTCATGTTGAACATTATTAAGGCATGATGGAATAGTCTAGCCCATTTCTCGTTCTCAGGCTTCCCTTTTATCCAATTTATATATTTCTCCCACTCCTTTAGAATTCTATGTTTCCCTTCTAAGTTTTCTTCTTGCATACTTTGTATCCAATTATTTTGAAAAAATTCATGTATATAATCTTTCCATTTATCATATTTCCATTTCTTTTGGTCCTTCCATCCACCCATTAGTACCATTATAGCTGCTGCTATTCCGTAGTAGACAATCTTTTTTACGCTTCTCCATTGTTTTTCTCTATCTACTAAGCCTAAGAAAATATAGTCTATTTTTAGCTCAATCCTTTTCTTTGTAATTTCTGATAACCAATTTTCTACTTTCCTCCAATATGTTTGTATTTTCTCGCAGTTCCATATCATATGCACAAAAGTACCTTTTTCTTTTTTACAATGCCAACAATTTTGTGATATATTATTATTTATTCTATTTAATTTCTGTGGGGTATAATACCATTTATGCAATATCTTCAATTGCATATCCTTAATTTTTTCCAATTTTACCTCTCTTATCCCCCGTAATATAGCCTGAATCTTTTCTGTATTTAAGTCCATATCTCCCTCCCAATTATATTTAATTAAATTCTCATTCTGATTTCCCAATCTAACCAAATATCTATAGATCTCTCCTGCTCCAACCTTTTTTTCTTCATATTTCTTATATACCACTTCCCATTGTCTATCTTCTTTTCCCTTAAGAGAAAGGAACCATTGATCATATCTCCTTTTCATACTTTCTGCCATCATCCATTTTTGATTCCCTAATATCCCTTTTAATTTATTTATTGCCCCTCCTGTTGACATTAATTCATGCATATCTTTGATTTTGTAATATCCTTTCTCTTTTAGATTCTTTATATCTTTTTGTGACAAAATCTTCCCCTCTTTATTAAACTGTTCTAAAGGGCCCCAATTCGATACTCCACCTATTTTCGTCCTTTTTATTAAAATTTCCATTGTTACTTGCCTTGGTCCCTTAACTTCTTTCAGTATTCTTTTATCTCTATCAAGTATCCCTAAGTAACCTGCTGAGTTGTTTATTGCATCTTCTACTCTTTTCCATTTGGGTGTGGGGTATTCCTCCACCTTCATTGCCCATTTTAATTGGAAGGCTATATAATACTTTTCCAAAGAGGGCATACTCCATCCTCCTTCTTCTTTTATTGCATATAGGATTTTATGTTTAATTCTTTGATTTTTCTTGCCAAAAGCCCATTTCCTTAATGATGTGTCCCATTTCTTTAAAATCTTTTCTGAGAGTAATATTGGGAGAACCTGAAATAGATATAACAATTTTGAAACTATAAAGATTTTCAAAGCCCTAATTTTTGACAGTATACCCATTTTTTTATCTTTCCAGCCCTTTATTATTTTCTGGATCTTTCTCCAAGTTTTATTATAATTTTCCTTACCTAAATTTTCCCAATTTTTTTGTTAATACCACTCCTAAATAAGTCATTTTTTTAACACCATATCCCATTTTCATTTGTAATCTTATTTGATCTTGCTCCTTCCTAGGAACATTTAACAACATAATTTCTGATTTTTGTAAATTTACTTCTAGTCCTGATATTTTTTCAAATTTCTTTAATATATTAAACAGGGGACCTGCCGCTTCTAATGGGTTAGTCAATATTAAAATTAAGTCATCCGCAAACATGTTTAACTTTATTTCCTCTTTTCCTACTTTATATCCTTTTATTTGAGCACATTCTCTCAAATTTTGGGCCAGTGGTTCCATCGCTAATGCAAATAATGGGGGAGATAGGGGGCATCCCTGCTTTGTACCTCTTTCCACTTTAAACTTTCCTGTTAATGATCCATTTATTCTTACCCTTGCAAAATTTTCTTTATAAATTTCCTTTACTGCATTTGCATAGGGGCCTATTATATCCATCTGTTTTAATAACTTTAATAAATACTCTCTTCCTACCGAGTCAAAAGCTTGTTTAATATCCAATTTTACCATTGTTACTTTACTTTGTTTCCTTTTGGCATCTGCCATTATATTCATTACTATTCTTATTGGATCACCTATATATCTTCCCTTGACAAACCCATATTGATCCTCCTGTGTTAGATCTGGAATTGCGTCCTCTAATCTTTTAGCTAATATTTTTGTAAAAATTTTGTAATCTTGATTAGCCAATGTGATTGGTCTATATGAAGCTACTTGTTCTTCTGCTTTACCTTGCTTTTTAATAAGGATAATTTCTGTCTCCTTCCATGTTTCTGGGATTCCTTTCCCTTGCATTATATCATTAAATAATTTCTCCATTCTTTCCCCTAACCCCTCTTGAAACTGCCGGTAAAACAGAGTCGTAAAACCATCTAGGCCTGGAGCCTTCCCCATTTTTAATGTTCCAATTACCTCCTTAATTTCATCTACTGTAATCTTATCATTTAGCCTCTTCTTTTGTATTTCAGAGATTTTACTTCTGACTTGTAAATCTTCTTCACCTTGTCTTTTCTTTTGGAACACTTCCTTAAAATATTCAGTTATAATTCTTTTTTTCTCCTCTTCTTCATATTTACATTCCCCTTTTTTATTTTTTAATCTCCTAATGAAGTTTTTACTTTTCTGTATTTTTAAATAAGATATGAATCTTTTCCCTGCCTGAATTGTCGTCCTTTGAAATTCATTTTTAACCAGGGCTTGTTTCTTCCATAGAAGTAAATTATTTATTTCATCTAATTTTCCTCTTTGTTCCCTTATTTGCTTTTCTATCTTTTTTGAATAATTATTTTGTAATTTTTTCTGTAATTCTAATAATTCCTCCATACGTTTATCTTTTTCCTCCCTCAATTCCTTCTTATATCTCCTCTCTTCCTCTAGACACAACCCCCTTATGACCGATTTTGAGGCGTCCCATAGAAGAGATGACTTAATTTCTTCTACATCATTTTCCCTAAATACTCTTTTTATCTTATTTTCCATTTCCCTTTTCTTATCTTCTGAAGAGATTATTCTTGGGTCAAATCTCCATTTCCAATCCTTTTTTGGAAGGTTTGAATCTAATTGCATTAACAAATGAGCATGATCTGATAGAAATATACCCCCCACTTGAAATTTTGAAATTGTTTTTTTTAAGTTCCTCCCTCACCAGTATAAAGTCTATTACGCTAAACTTTTTGTGCCTGTTTGAATAAAACGTTGGATCCCCCTGTTTGCCTTCTAAGCTAGCCACATTACTCCATAAATGAGATCTACAATACAGTTGAGTTTCCTTATTTTCCTGTATATTCAAATTAAAATCTCCAGCCACTATCACCAACCCCTCAGAGGCTTGTTCAATTTTACTTAAAGATTTTTTCAAGAATCTAACTTGACCTTTATTGGGAGCATAAATCGAGGCTAAAGTATATTTTTGACCCCAAATTAAACATTTGACCATTATAAATCTTCCTTGAGTATCAATCCTTATTTCTTTCACTTGAACATCCAGGTCATTTCTAAATAATATTCCAACTCCTCTTGATTTTTTCGTTCCATTTGATCGAAACTGCCATTTGGTAGGCCATGCTGGATGAGAGAATAACACTCTATTTTCTATTTTATCCATATGAGTTTCCTGTAGAAATAGAACCTTCACCTTTTCTTTATTTAACAGCTGTGCTAATTTCGTTCGTTTTGCCTGAGAAGACATTCCATTAATGTTTAATGAGAGGAATCTCATATCCCCTCCCATTGATCTTCCTCGTTGCCTATTTTGGCCTTACCATTCCACCATAATTCGCTTTTATTTGCTTGCTTCTTATTTCTTACCCCCCTACTTTGCACCCCCACCCCCCTGCTTTGCATCCCCACCCCTCCCATGGGCTTACTACCCATTCTGAGCACCATGCAAAGCTTGGACTTCCCGTTGCCGCTCCCCTTTGCCCCTGTAGACAATATTTAACATATTTGTAATAACTGCTCAGCCTCCTTTCTTTCCCTAAACATTTCATTATTTATGTGTTCTCCTTACAAAATTATCACGACCTATAACTTACTTCTTTCTTCTCCCCTCCCTTAATTCAGTACTCCTTATCTGCTTCTTATGTTCTTATGTATGTTCTTAAAGGGTGTGGGAGGGGTCGCATATGCCACCACTCTCTGTCAAATCCAAATCCAACATGGTGTGATCCTGGCTGCAACTTGAAAGCAAATTGAGCATGCACCTGGAATGGAGATCCAACATGCCTATGGAGGAAAGACTCCAAATAAATAGGATGCCATTCAAAAATAGAAGAGGAGGAAGAAAAGGAGGAGACCTATCCGCCCAGATAGCTTCTTTGAAAATGGAGTTAGGGTTCTGCTAATCCAAGGATTCTTCTCCCAGCTGTTCTTGCAGTGTTTGGGCAATAAAAGGAACAACATTCCTTTTCATATAAGCCACCTGCAGCCATTCATGGTAAGCTGAATTCTCACCCACCGGCATCCGTAGCTCAGTTATCTGGGAGGAAGGACTACTGCAATATATTCTTTGTGGGCCTGCCCCAGGAGACAATCTGGAAAACTGCCATGAATCAGAACCAGAATCAGAATCCTTGAATTGGCCAAGTGTGGTCGGACGCACCGGGAAATTGTTTTGGTAAAAAATGCTCTCCATATGCAAGAAGGAAATATAAGAATCATATATTCAGCAATACAAACACAGTACAACAGTACAATATAACCTATTATTAAAAAAGGAAGAAAAGAGTAAAAAAATTAATTATTCAACAGTTTGATAACACTTGGAAAGAAGCCATCTTTATATCTAGTTGTCTTAGTATACAATGATACAATGCCCTAAATAGTTGTCCTGAGGGTAACAGTTGAAACAGATTATGTCCAGGATGTGTGGAATCTGTATGATGCAGGAGGAAAAGAACAGAAGACTCAGTAGACACCTTGCAGAACCTCCAAACCCTTTAGCCTCCACAATACAGACAGACCGAACAAATATCTCTAATCAACAGATCACTGCAAGAGTAATACAGCAATGTAATACATCACACGGACATCTTGCCATAGGTGGTTCTCAATAAACATACCATGAAGTAAAATAGTGTAATGCTGATGTTTATACCTAAAATTAAACTATCAAGCATGAGAATTGTTTGATTATTTAACACAATCTTCCTGATCGTCCTATTGTATTCCCTGTGTGGCTATCCACGAAAAGTCATAGAATCATAGAATCATAGAGTTGGAAGAGACATCAAGGGCCATCTAGCCCAGTGTTGGTGAACCTAATGCACAGGTGCCAAAGGTAGCACTCGGAGCTAGAGATGGGCACGACTTAGCGGTATTCCCGTTTCCGTTTCCCTTACTCGTATCCGTTACTCTACGGAAACGGTAACGGGAATTACTCCGCCAGAATTCGAGCTCGAACCGACAAATGAACAATTTGGTCTGATTTGTCATGCTCGTTACTTGCATCGCGGCGATCGCGCAATGCCAAGCGGCACAGAAAAAAAGTTTTTAAAAGTAAAAAAAAAAACTGTTCCCGGCCCTAAAAGTAGGCGAAAACTGTCTGAGGGCACCTACCAGGCCAGAAGGGTGTTTTATTTGGGGGGGGGTTTCCCCGCCCCCCTCTCCTTGGCAATTGCTACTGCTGCGCTGCTGGTACCAGGCTGGGAGGGCGCATCCATTTGCCATGCGGTGGGGGGGGATCCAAAATGGCGACCGCAATATTTTTTTTGAAATCGTTCCCCAAAACCCCACCAAAGCACCACAGAAACATGTGAAAATTAGCTATTTTAAATGCTTGAATTTTTACAGTAGCAGCAGTGGGTTTTTCTTGCAAAAAAAGTCTCCGTTGATTTTATTTTATTTTATTTTATTTTTTTACACCTGTGCATTCGCAATGATGGGCTCGCCCATGGGAGTGGACCATGCAAAGTTTTGGAGCCATTCCACCAATCACATTGCCAGGTTTTGCTGACTGTACCAGGTTGGGAGGGCGCATCCATTTGCCATGCAGTGCGGGGGATCCAAAATGGCGACCGCAATATTTTTTTTGAAATCGTTGCCCAAAACCCCACCAAAGCACCACAGAAACATGTGAAAATTAGCTATTTTAAATGCTTGAATTTTTACAGTAGCAGCAGTGGGTTTTCCTTGCAAAAAAAAAGTCTCCGTTGATTTTATTTTATTTTATTTTATTTTATTTTATTACACCTGCACATTCGCAATGATGGGCTCGCCCATGGGAGTGGACCATGCAAATTTTCCACCAATCGCATGGCCACTTGGCCAGGTTGACCACAGAGACTTCTGGGATGTGCCAATCGGGCATAAACAGCCCACTAATCGTAGCCCAAACCCGAACCCTAAGCCTAAGCCTAACCCATACGCCAGTACACTGTCCTTCTAAGTGGGTCAGAGAGGCACCCAGAGGTGCACCCCAATACTCACCCTAACCTCACCCGTAACTAGCCTAACCCTAGCCCTTGCGCTAACCCGTCTTAACCCTAAGCCAGATCTACTTGCATTGCACTTCATGCAAGTACGTGAGACACAGCGGGTGCAAAGAGTCTGCCAGTCCGTCACTTGTGGCTCTGGCTGACTCCTGCAGCTCCCTCCAGGAGCCCGCTACCCCCCCCAAACCAGTACTAACGACAACGAAAAAATGAAAAAACGAACCGACTAATTTTTGCGAAATTTCGCAAAAAACGGAAACGAGCCGAAACGGACTGCCTCCGACACATGACAACTCAAAAACGTCATTTTCCCTAGTTGTGCCCATCTCTACTCGGAGCCCTTTCTGCGGGCACCCAACATCGCCCCTTCACAGCCACCTGTATTCAGGTTAAATTGCTGTATTGGCACTTTGCGAAAAATTAGTGGGTTCTGAATCACAGTTTGGGCACTTGGTCTCTAAAAGGTTTACCATCACTGATCTAGTCCAACCCCCTGCCATGCAGGAACCCCCATCACAGTACCCCCGACAGATGGCCATCCAGCCTCTGCTTAAAAACCTCCAAAGAAGGAGACCCCACCACCCTCCCTTGTGGCAGCATCTTCCACTGCTGAACAGCTCTAACCATCATGAAGTTCTTCTTAATGTTCAAATGGAATCTCTTTTACTGCCGTTTGAAACCATTGCCGTGAGTCCTAATCTCTGAAGCCATGGAAAACAAACCTGTTCCCTCTTCAATATGACATCCTTTCAAATATTTAAACATAGTTATCATATCCCCCTCAGCCTTCTTTTTGAAAGGCTAAACATTCCCAGCTCCCTAAGCCGTTCCTCATAAGACATTTCCTCCAGACCTTTAACCATCCTGGTCTCCCTCCCTGTACCCACTTGAGGTTGTCAACATCCTTACACAAGAACATAAGAACATACGAAGAGCCCCCTAGTTCTGGTATTTTGTGTGAGGCAGAAGAGCTTCCCTCTATCCACTTTACTCATGCCCTGCATTATTTTGTACGTCTCAATCATATTCCCCCTCAGGCGCCTTTTTTCCAGACTAAAGAGCCCCAAATGTTTTAGCCTTTCCTCATAAGGGAGGTCCCCCAGCCCAGTAATCATTTTAGTCGCTCTCTAAATTGAGGCGCACAGAACTGGACACAGGACTCCAGGTGGGGTCTGACCAGAGCAGAATAGAGTGGTGCTATCACCAGGGCCGGCCCTAGGTTTTTTTGCGCCCTAGGCGAGGGGCGGGGGGGCACGGGGGGCGGGCAGGCGGCGGCGGCCACGGGGCAGCAGCGGTGGTGACGGGGGTGGGGTTGCAGGGGGTGGCGGATGATGAGGGACGGCGACGGGCGTTGGGGGTGGACGGCAACGGGCATGGGGGTGGGTGGCAATGGGTGCGGGGGGTGGCGGGGGGATGGCGACGGAGGGCGGGGGGACAGCAGGCTGGCCACCGCCCCCTCTCCATTTTGGCGCCCTAGGCAACTGCCTAGTTCCCCTTAATGGATGTGCCGGCCCTGGCTATCACTTCCCTTGATCTAGACACTATGGTTCTGTTGATGCAACCAAGAATCGCATTGGCTTTCCTGGCCGCTGCATCACACTGCTGACTCATGTTCAATTTGTGGTCCACCAAGATTCCCAGATCCCTTTCACAGGTACTACCTTCCAGCCAGGTATCTCCCATGCCATACCTGTGCAATTCATTCATTTTACCTTGATGTACCACCCTACATTTCCCTCTGTTGAAATCCATTCCGTTAGCTTTGGCCCAGCACTCTAATCTATCAAGGTCCTTTTGGATGTTCTTCCTATCCTCTAGGGCAGTGGTGGCAAACCTTTGGCACTCCAAATGTTTTGGACCACAACTCCCAGAATTCCTAACTTAGATTGCCAATGTCAAAGGACTGTGGGAGTTGTGGTCCAAAACATCTGGAGTGCCGAAGGTTCGCCACCACTGCTCTAGGGAAATAGCAAGCCCTCCCAATTTGGTATCATCTGCAAATTTAATTAAGCATACTCTCTATTCCTTCCTCCAAGTCATTAATAAAGATATTGAACAGCACCGGACCCAGAATAGAACTCTGGGGAACCCCGCTGGTCACGTCTCTCCAAGCTGAAGAGAGGCCATTTATGATCACCCTTTGGGTGCAATCAGTCAACCAACTACAAATCCACCTAACAGTAGCACTATCTATCCCACTTCCTAGGCCTTTACTGAAGTCCAGATAAGCAATATCCACAGCATTCCCCTCATCCCCCAGTCCTGTAATTCTATCAAAGAAAGAGATCAAATTAGTCTGGCATGACTTGTTTTTAAGAAACCCGTGTTGACTTCTTGTAATGACAGCATTGTTTAACTGGAAGTTGAGTCATGGCTACTGGACTTCTTTTTTGAGAGATAGAAACGTTTCGCTGTTCATCCAAAGAACAGCGAAACCCAAGACACCCAAGACAACAGGCTGGCTTTCCTGGATTGTGCAGTCATCATCAGACCTGACTGTGGCCTGGGAGTAGAAGTTTACAGGAAACCCACCCACACAGATCAATACTTACTGTTTGACTCCCACCATCCATTACAACACAAACTAGGAGTCATCAGGACCCTAAGCCACAGAGCAGAGAGCATCCCCACCTCCATAGAAGCCAAGAAGAAGGAAGACGGGCACCTGAAGACAGCACTTAAGGCCTGTGGATATCCAAAGTGGGCCTTCAACAAAGCAGTGGGCCATCCCAGAAGAACAAGGGATCAGTCTGGGACCCAGACCCGACGGAAGAACCTGGTCATTCCTTACATGGCGGGAGTGTCAGAGAAGCTTAAAAGGATTTTTGGCAAGCACCACATCCCTGTTTATTTCAAACCCATGAACACACTAAGGCAGAGACTTGTCCACCCAAAGGATCCGATACCAAACCATAAAAGGAGCAATATAGTATATGCAGTCCAATGCAGTGAAGAGTGTTCAGACCTCTACATTGGAGAAACTAAACAGCCATTAAACAGAAGAATGGCCCAACATAGGAGAGGTAACAGCTCAGGACCAGAATCAGCAGTACACCTCCATTTGAAGGACAAAGGCCACTCTTTCAAAGATGAGGATGTATACATATTAGACAAAGAAGAGAGTTGGTTTGAGAGAGGAGTAAGGGAAGCCATTCATGTGAGCATTGAAAACCCCTCCCTCAACAGAGGGGGTGGGCTCCGGCATAGTCTAGCTGCTACTTATCAGGCTGTACTTTCCAAAGTACCCAGGCAAATCAAAGAGCCTTCACCACCAAGGTCACAGCTAACGACCCATTCTTGATGGGTTTCAGCACCTTAGGCCATTGTTTACCTTAAGGCCATGGACACTAATGTCTCCCTAACGAGCCTATTCAGGCTATTGTTCATCTTATGAGCCAATCAGACCAGGGACAAGAGGTCAAGCTTACAATAAGAAGGACTACTTGCACTAGCTGTATTCAGACCGATGAAGCTGTTTGGATGAACAGCGAAACGTTTCTATCTCTCAAAAAAGAAGTCCAGTAGCCATGACTCAACTCCCAGTTAAACGCACCTGGATGACTGAGAATCTTCACAGACGACAGCATTGTTTGTTAAATAATTGCAGACTGCCTGTTTAATAATCTGCTCTAGGCTCTTTCCAGGAATTGAAATCAAGCTGACTGGGTGGTAATTATTTGGGCCCTCCTTTTTCCCTTTTTTGAAGATGGGGACAACATTAGCCCTCCCACAAAATGATGGCCCGCGGTAGAAGTGGGCATGAATCACAAAAATGGCAATTCGCCACGATTCATGATTTGTCAAGGTTGCAGAAATTATCATTCATGAATAAACGCACAGTATATTTTTTGATGAGCTGATATATTGATTTAGCAGTTCATCTCATACCACCCAAAAGAAAACTCCCCCCAAAAGAAAATACTGAGCTAAAAAAATGAATCAACAAAGGAAATAAATTTAAGAAACCACTTTGTATTTCTCAGGGTTGTTGCCTCCAAGAAGTGCCGAATTATTGTCAAATGTATGGTGTGTGTTTTTAAACGAATATAAGGATTTGGTTTTTGATGTGTACCTATCTCTCATCTCCACTCTGGAAACCAATGCTAGCGAATCACCAGGCACTCCCTCCTGCTGGGTTCAGGCAGCAGGATCTGACCATGCTCCCCATACCACCAGGAAATGGGGTGGGGAGGTAAGGACCTGCCTGGCACTTCCTACGAAGTGCCACGTGGCCCTGTCGGCAGGTGCCCCAAGACTGCGGCACAAGCTCCTTACAAGCAGTCTTTCAGTTGACCGGTGCTTTTGAAAGCTTTTAGAAAGGCCTTCTTTTGATCCTGGTTTTTTAAAAGCCTTTCACACATCCAGAAGTGCTATGGTTTTTAACAGTCGCAGCTCTTACTACAGTGATGTTGCCCCTAGACAATCTCCTGTGATACTATTTTTAAACATATCTCTGTATCAGCCACTGTTGAGGGCAGCGTGGCTAATAGTCGGCCACTCTTTACCCACACTCACCATCAACCACGAGGAAGCTGAGGCCTCCAGAAGCTTCCAAGAGTGTCATGAGGGATATAGCTCCCCGCCACCCTGCTATTTACTTCCAAGATGCCTGGACCTCCCCGATTGGAGCCACGATGAAGGAAAATCTATTTCCAAAACTTTTCTTCATGAAGTTACCACTCTTGAAGGGACCAAGGAAAGGCAGTAGCCATGCACATCACCGGGTGGCCATGAGTTCCAGAGGTCAGTGGCATATTGGCCCACCCTGAACCCTTGCAAAAAGGTGTGATTTAACCAACCCGGGGGGACAGGGAATAATGTACAGCATCTGATGCAGAGCTTAGAACATAAGAACAAAAGAAGAGCCATGCTGGATCAGGCCACGAGCCCATCGAGTCCAGCTTCCTGTATCTCACAGTGGCCCCACCAGATGCATCTGGGAGCGCACGAGACTAGATATCTATCTCCTGATACCACTCCCCTGCATCTGGCCCTTGAGGTACCCTGGTTTTAAGCCTGGAGATGACACATTTCCTTCATGGGTTGTCACCTGTGATGGACTTTTCCTCCAGGAATCTGTCCAATCCCCTTTGGAAGGCATCCAGGCCAGATGCCATCACCGCCTCCTGTGGCAGGGAGTTCCACAGACTAACAACGCGCTGGATGAAAAAATATTTTCTTTTGTCTGTTCTTACTCTGATTCAAGAAGAAAATAATAGATGCAGAGGGCCCCCTTTTATTTATTTATTTATTTATTTATTTATTTATTTATTTATTTATTTATTTATTTGTTTGTTTGTTTGTTTGTTTGTTTGTTTGTTTGTTTGTTTGTATTCAAAGCCAATTTCCCTTCCCGCTCTGCAGTTCTAAGGTGGTGGTGGTGGTGATGATGATGATGATGATGATGATGATGATGATGATGATGATGATTCAGAGGCGTTAGTAAATTTTTAAAAATGTGTGCTGCTACTATGCCACTCCATAGTACTTAAAGCACTCTCTGGGCGGTTTCCACATTTATTATGCAGGATACACATTGCCCTCCCCACCCCAAGCAAGCTGGGTACTCATTTTACCGACCTCGGAAGGATGGAAGGCTGAGGGAACCTTGAGCCTGCTACCTGGGATTGATCCCCAGGTCATGAGCAGAGCATCACAGGCCCTCTCACTTCAGGTCGCCACCCCTCAGGAGGCTCGCAAGACTTCGACACAGAGCCAAGCCTTCTCAGTGGCAAGCCCGACATTATGGAACCATCTCCCCGGTGAGATAAGGACTGTGGAGTCCCTCCCGGTTTTTAAGAAACACCTAAAAAAACAAAACCTGGGTTTTCAAAGCCGCTTTCAGCAATCACTGAGGTTGTAAGGTTGCTAGTCTGTTAGTTTGGAGCTGCCCTATTCACTGTTTGCCACCATCTCACTTTCCCTGGTTTTTATCTGTTACTTGGTATAAGAAGGTAAAGGTAAATGTCCCCCCTCCCGCACATGTGTGCTAGTAGTGTCCAACTCTAGGGGCGGTACTCAACTCCTCATTCAAGTGTTGTGCAAGTCCGTGGCCATGTGGCCGGCATGGCTGCAAGGAAACATTGTTTTTACCTTCCTGCTTTTTATGGGCAGTACCTATTTATCTACTTGTATTTTACATGCCTTTGAATTGCTAGGTTGGCAGGAGTTGAGGTTATCAGAGGGAGCTCGCTCCGCTGCATGGCACCTGGGATTCAAACCGCCAAGCTGTCGACTTTGCAGACGAGAGTTTTCGGAAGCCTTAGTACACTGAGTCACCATGCCCCATTTCTTACTTAGCATATTTTATATCTATTCTTCTTTGTATGTTCTTCACGGCCCAGAGTCTCCCTATGGGAAAGTTGGATGGTTCAGAAATGCAAATAATAGATAAATAAATAACCATTGCCCTAAATCAGTGAGAACATGTGGGGTTTGATCCATGGCTCATCCACTCCTATGTTGCGTTCCTTATAGGAAAGGGGCCCCAGGAGGGAATCCTTTGGGTTTCCCTCCGATGCAATTTGCCAGCTCATCTTCCTGGCTCTGTGGTCCAAACAATGATAGAATTTGAACATTGGCCATAACAGCTGGACCGGATGAAGAAGAGGATATTCTACAGATCAATGATTTAGAAACCTTACCGTTCGTAGCCTGCAGGAATTTCTAGAGCCCCACGGACCCTGTGGCACCCCACCGAAACAGGATTTGTGAATTCGTCACCCTCCTCGGAAGAAAGGAAGGTGCATCATTAAAATGCTCCCATCTTCTTAACGTTAATGATCTTAGATTCCTGATCACTCTCTTCTTCTAACAATGCTCTCTTTGTAGCCGTGCTGTGTTCCCGCGTGTCCTCTGTTCAGCTTTAAAAGGTTGCACTGCAGCCTCGAATAAAAATACGGGACAGCAAACACCAAAGTTCTCATTATCGAGGGGTTCGTTCCTCCGCTTAATTTATATATGCAGAGTTTAAAACCCTTGACGCAGGAGTTGGACAAAAGGGGCAAAGTGAAGGCTGCCGACTTCCCCTTTCCAAGGGAAGAAAGCAACCATGCTGGGGGGAAAACAAAACAACCAGGATCCCTTTTATTCCATCATTCTAGAATTTTTTTAAAAAAAAATGCTTTCAGCTTCTCACAAGTGCCAGAAATATATGACCCCACACATGTACATTTCCAGCTGGCTAAAGCAAATGAAACCAGGCCTGTATTGTAACATACTCTGCCCCCGTAATGAAGGAGAAAGGGCAATAACCAAAAAGAGGAGCCATACTGGAGGTGTTACAGATGGTGTTGGGTAACTACCCCAGCACCCAGAACGACCAAACTGAGTGATGCCGTTTCTATTTTGAACATGAATCAGCTTTTCATAGAATCATAAAATAGTGAAGCTGGAAGAAGCCTCTAAGACTATGGAGTCCAACCCCATGTTCCAGGCGGGAACACAAATCCAAGAAGATCTGCCAGGTGGTTGTCCAGATTTCTCTTGAATGCCTCCAGAGCTGGAGCCCTCGCCACTAGGGATGGGCATTTCATTTCGGAACCAGTAGGTTATGAAGCGAACCACGTGAGCCCAGGTGGTCCTCAGAACTGGCTGATACATGCAGATCCAATTGCTTTACCTTTCTCTGTCTCTCACAGGGTTAAAATCCAACGAGGAAGCACGCTGCAAGATCATCTTTCCTGCTTCATGCTGCTGACCAATCAGAGAGGGAGGCGGGATATTGCCTGCCTCTGCACAGCTCCTGATTGGCCAGCATCACAGATCTAGTACAGATGACATCGCAGCATGCTACAATGTTGGATTTTAACCCTGCGTGAGACAGAGAAAGGTAAAGCAATGGATCTGCGTATATCAGCCGATTCTGAGGACCACCTGGGCTCACGTGGTTCGTTTCATAACCTACTGGTTCCGAAATGGAATGCCCATCCCTACTCACCCGCCCCAAAGTCATTGGTTCCACTGTTGTATTGCTCTATCAGTCATGAAGTTTCTCCTTATACTCAACCGAAATCTAGTTTCCTGTAACTTGAATCCAGTATCCTCTACTCTGGGATGATCTAGAACTAGAGATGGGCATGAAACACCTACATGGCATTTCATTTTAAGTTTTTGTTTGTTATTGTTTCATTTTGTTTAGAACAAAACTATTTTTTTTAAAAAAATCATTTTGTTGTTCATTTGTTTCACTTTTCTTTTTTTTAAAAACTCGTGCCAGCTGGTCTGTGGGCCAGGTCAGTGCGTTTTTAATATATATTTTATTTTTAAAAAACATGCGCTGACCAGATGGCCCATGGCCCAGGTTGGCATGTTTTTTTTTATTTTTTTATTTTTAAAAAATTAAAAATTAAAATTATTTTAATTATTTTTTAAAACTGACATGGGATGGGTCTGTGCATTTTTTTTAAAAAAATTAACTCACACCGACCAGCTGGCCTGTGGGCTGGGTCATTGCATTTTTAAAATATTTTCAGTTTTTATTTCTTTTATCCCCCACTCGATGGCACCTGATTGGGTGGGGGAAAGGAAGGACTTCTTTAAAAAAATTTCCCACCGAAGCCCCACACTACAGCTGATTGGCAGTGGCTTCTATGGGGGGGCGGGGGGCGGGAGCCTGCAGTTTCCCACCCGAGCCCATTGGGTGGGGGGAACCTCCAGCTTTTTCCCATAGAATGCATTCCTATGGGAAAACAAAAAAATGAAGCAAACGAAATGGAAATTTCCATTTTGTTTTGTTTGGTTTCTCTTTGATGGGTCCGGTCCGTTCGTTATTCATTTCATTCCATAATGAAATGAATAACAAATAACAAAACAAAAATAAATTCGTTTCGTGCCCATCTCTATCTAGAACCTATCCTGTCCCTCCTCTGTATGGCAACCCTTCAAATATTTGAAAAGTGTTCTCCTAATGCCCTTCCGTCTTCTTTTCTCAAGGCTAAACAATCCCAGTTTTTTCAGTCACCCCTCCTAGGGCTTGGTTTCCAGCCCCCTGGTCATCCTTGTCGCCCTCATGTGAAGTTGCTCCAATTGGTCAGCATCTTTATTCAAGTGTGGTGTCCCGATCTGGACAGAAGGCTCAAGGCGAGGCCTAACCAGTGCTGATAAGAGGAGGGCGAGCACCTCTCAACATTTGGACATTATACTTCTGTTAACACAGCACACTAAGGCTCCAAAAGGTGTTAGCTGCAAAGTCATCAGCTTGGCAGTTCAAATCCCGGGTACCGCACAGCGGAGCGAGCTCCCGCTGTTCATCCCCAGCTCCTGCCAACCTACCAGTTCGAAAGCATGTCAATACAAGTAGAAGAATAGGTACCGCCATAAAAAGCGGGAAGGTACAAACAGTGTCTCCTTGCAGCCATGCCAGCCACGTGGCCATGGACTTGCACAACACTGGCTCTTCGGCTAGAATACAGAGATGAGCACCACCCCTAGAGTCGGACATGACTAGCACGCATGTGCGAGTGGAACCTTTACCTTTATCTTTTAAAAACAGCATCAGCCTTTTGTGTGGCCACATCACACTGTTTTATAACAGTCACTGTCTTTTTCTTTCTAAATAATTTCTTTAAAAGGACGTGTAACTTGGCAGTGGGGCTGCAAATTCTCCAAAAGACATTGCTAGCTACCCTGATGGGCCTGTGGATGGGGAATGTCCTGGTTCTGGATCGCAGAATGCCGCATCACTAGAAGTACCCTTCCTCGTGTCCCTAGAGGAAGAATAAATGGACAGGAGCCGTGTGACCACAGAAGACTAGACTCCCTGCACCTCTTTTGCCATTAACACCCTGCAAGCAGCACCTCCGCTTCTGACCCATCTGCTCCCCTGCCCAAGTGCAGTGGAATGCTGGGCCACCAGTGCCGGCCTGTGTACTGCACTGGCATTCCCAACCTCCTATCCCACGCTGCAACGATCCGTGGGACAAGGCTCTCCTCCGGTGATGTGACACTGGCTCTCCTAAGATGTCCTCAAGCACAGAAGGAGGCCAGCCTGGCCTGGCACCTTCCTTCACGCAGCAGACAATCACATGTCTCCAGAAGCGCTCGGAGGCAACAGTTCTGTTGCTGTCCCGCAGTTGGCATTTCATGGGCCACTACCTCTAACTAACAGCCAGCAAAACGTTTAATCATGCTCTGCGCAAGATATATATATTTTTCGGTCTCTTCTCCATTTATTGCCGAGGTGCTCAGAAGACCATGACGAGCAGAAGAGAAGACACGCACAGCCTTTTTTTTTTCTACACCCGGAAGACCAAATCCTTTCAGCTCTGTCGCATGCCGAAGGCACGGCAACACTCGGGTCGCATCGGTTGCCATGGGATGGCATTTGTCATTTCCTTCAACGCTCCCTTGACCTTCTCCTTCACTGCCTTCTCCAAGCCAAACCAATGTCACCAGCCCTCCTGGTAACTCATGATCTGTTCAGGCACCACCAATAAGAACATAAGAACATAAGAAGAGCCCTGCTGGATCAGGCCAAAGGCCCATCTAGTCCAGCTTCCTGTATCTCACAGTGGCCCCACCAGATGCCTCTGGGAGTGCACGAGACTAGATCTCTGTCTCCTGATACCACTCCCCTGCATCTGGCCCTTGAAGGACCCCGGTTTTAAGCCCAGAGATGACACATCTCTATCATGGTTTGTCACCTGTGATGGACTTTTCCCTCCAGGAATCTGTCCAATCCCCTTTTGATAATCCCAATCTATAGGTGACTGAGAATGAGTGTCATTCCTCACTTGATCCCCATTTTCCCAGTCTGGATTCCCCTGGGGGGGTGGGGTGGGGGGTTCTATGCTGACAAACTGTATTTCCACTGTTCTACTTTAGATCCACAGAATCATGGAGCTTCCCTGTTCAAAGCAGGAATGAAAACAGATTGACAGATAGCTGCCCAATTTTCTCTTGGAAGTCTTCGGCACTGGAGTGCTCACCACCCCCTGAGATCATCACCTGCCTTGTCATACTTGCTCTAAGATAGTCCCTGATAGTCAGCCTAAATCTTGGTTGATCAAGGACGCATCATTGTTGCCCACCGGGTGATCAGGAAAAGACCCTCCCCCTCCTCGGCATGGCAGCTTTGCAAAGTGCTGTCCTCTCCTCCCTCCGTCTTCTCTGATCAAGGCTAAATATGGCCACCTCTTTTCATCTTTCCTACGATGGCTTGGTTTTTAGCCCCCTGATCATCCTTGCCACCTTCCTCTGAACTTGCTCCAATTTATTCTTCTTGAAGTAGGGTGTCCAGAATTGGATTAGGCCTGATCAGGACTGAATAGTGGCAAACCAGTACCTCATAAGATTTGGAGGCTACTTGCATCCTAAAATCACATTATGGTACATCCTTACTCCTTACCTGTGGCTTTATAGCAGGCATGTCCAAAGTCAGGCCCAGCAGCCAAATGCGGTCCATTTTCAAATTCTGAGTGGCCCATGGCCTCTTCTCCCCACCAGCTCAGCCTGTCATGCATCCCCGCCAGCTGGCCCCTCCCCATACCAGATGGAGACGTCAGTTTGCAGTTTTACTGTTTGCCTGCCTTCCCTGCCTCTGTCCATCCCCCTAGCCACCAGCCCAGCCTACCGTCCCCTGGCTCCATTGCTGCAATCTCCTCCCACCTCCTTGCATGTCCCAGAGGCTTGTTCAAAGTCCAGCCCGGGGGCCAAATGTGGCTGAATGGTCGCCCCCCACACACATTTTTCACCTCACCAAATCTAGCCCGCCTTGCAAAAAGTTTGGACACCCCTGCTTTATAGGATATGGAGAGGAAAAAAATATCAGTTCTGATAATGGACACCTGGGAAAGGACTCTACATTTCCCCACCACAGTCAAACTGAACACCCATCCGCTTCTCCCTGCTCAGTCCTACCTGTTCTTTAACCCGACACCAACCCACAAGAGGGCTGATGAGGTCACCCCACAACTACTCCATTAGGGCACAATATTTACTTACGTACGCACGGTTAGGAACATTGCTTACGTGGGAGGTGGGCCTCTCATTGTGAAACCACTAGACCTGCTGCTCTATGTCTGAAGAAGTGGACGTGTCCACGAAACGTTACATTAAAATATGAAAGTTAGTCGTTAAGGGGCCACATGCTTTGTGTCTTTTGTCTTGTTTTTCTTTCATTTTTGCCTGCAATTCTTGAAAAGACTAACACGGCTACCCTCTCAGAAACGCCTTCTCAAGGCACGTGTCTTCCCAGAGGCCCGGGAGTTCTAGAAACAACACTTCTCATGAATATACATAGAAGAAGCAGACCTCTGGTGTCCTAGAGGCAGGCTTCTCCCTTGTCTGCTTTGATGGCGAGATCGTCTACCTTGAAGGGAAGCTTGGTGAGCAAGAAATGCATGTATATATTTCGCTGCAGGGAAAGCAGTGGGGTATAAGTATGACAAACAGACAGACAGACAGGCGGACGGACGGACGGACGGACAGATGGACGGACTGACAGATGGACAGACATACAGACAGACAGAGAAAGAGAGACAGACAGACAGGTGATGATAGATAGATAGATAGATAGATAGATAGATAGATAGATAGATAGATAGATAGATAGATAGATAGATAGATAGATAGATAGATAGATAGATAGATAGATAGAAAGAAAAAGGAGAGGGGAAGTAAGAGGTAGATAGAAGGATAGATAGATAGATAGATAGATAGATAGATAGATAGATAGATAGATAGATAGATAGATAGATAGATAGATAGATAGATAGATAGATAGATAGATAGATAGATAGGCTATTCAGCCTTAAAAAAGAGATACTCTGAATTGAAGACCAGAACTTGCTCAGTTTTACATGGCAAGCCAGCCACAGCGCTTCCTCTGGCTTCCCTCATCCGAGGCCCTCTCTCAAAATCCCAGGTCAAGATCATTCTCTCCTCTTTCACAGCAAAAGACCTCTCCGGATCGTATCGTCAGAGATCCTCTACTCCTCCTGCCAAGCTCTGTTCAATCTCCCTTCCTCCACACTCACAGTTCAGCCCCTTCCCTCCGAAGGCACTGAAATACATAGTTGTCCTGCATGAGTGCTTGTGTATATTGGATGCCAGCTGGCACTGGCTTTTGTGCCCTTTCCCATCCTAAAATCTGAGGCAAGGCTGCCATCCTTCAAAGTGCCCATTTTCTTCTCCTCTTCTCCTCAGAGGTTGGTTTCAAATGCAAGATGTTTGGGCTGCTTCTCCTCTACAACCTGCCTCCAGATAGATACCAGCCAAGCCCAAGATGTAGGGACAGACTCTGGCATTCCTCCTCCTCCTTCTCCTCCTCCTCCTGCTATGACTTAATCCCCCCACCCCCACACACACATTCCCAACCTTCTCCCCCCCCCGCCCCGCTTCAGAAAGGCTCTGTGCAGTCTGCAGGGAGATGAGCGGCAGGGTTGCATCCTCTGAGCCAGGCAGCTCTTCCCCACCCCACCCCCACCTCACCGCTGCTTCCCTGCTGCTTTCCACGATGCTTCAAAGTGTCACTTCCTGCAAGGATCCAGGGATTTGTAGTTTTTCCTGCCAAGAGTAGCAACCAATCTCTTGATCCCCACCGGATATGACATCTCTGAGCACACTCAACGCATCCTGTCACGCTCCAGGCAGGGCTGGCCCTGGAAAAGGCACAGTCCCACCACCTGTTTCTCTCTCTCTCTCTCTCTCTCTCTCTCTCTCTCTCTCTCTCTCTCTCTCTCTCTCTCTCTCTCTCACACACACACACACACACACACACACACACACACACACACACACACACACAAATTTGAGGTGGTGGCGGTGGGTCCTGCTAAGGAGGATTAATGGAGATCTTTAAAATAATTTTCAAACATTCTGGGTGCGTTTTCCTAGATCCTGTGCAAGCTTTTGCAGGAAATGATGACTTGTGACGGGAGCAAGGGGGGGGGGTGCTAGCCATCCATCCCAAGTCAACGTGAAAGGAAGGGAAAGGCATTTCATTCAGCAGCGGCCACCCACTCTTTAAGAAGCTAGGTGCATGTGCCACCATGCAGCAACACTGCAACAGAAAAGGAACAACTCAAGACTTCCAACAGAGCAGCAAATACACCTGCTGCTTGAGAAGAAAAGCAAATTCCACAAAACATATCACGATAACAACAGCACTGGCAAACACCTTGCCCTTTTCCAGAGCAAGCAGGGGCGGGATCATGCACACACCTCCTCCCTCTTGCCTGAACTGGAAGCAAGGAAGGCTGGACAGTGCATTGTGTGTGTGTGTGTGTGTGTGTGTGTGTTGCGTCGTTACAGTCGTGACCGACTCTTTGTGACCCCATGCCCATGGAGGTTTTCTTGGCAGGAATACTGGTGTGGCTTGCCAGTTCCTACTCCAGGCGCCTACAGCACCTGGTATTCCCTGGTGGTCTCCCATCCAAGTACTAACCAGGGCCGACCCTGCTTAGCTTCCGAAATCAGGCGAGATCGGATGTGCTTAGGGCATCTAGGCGGACAGTGCATTGCTAGCAGGGAAAGCCTAGGGCTGTGTTGAGGCTGATGGTGCTGAACTAGCACCATGGAGAGCTCTAAGTGAGCTCCCTTGCTCCAGTGAGACAAGGAGCAAAGCTGAGAGCTTTGAAATCTCAACCACTGCTCTTCTCCATTGTGCATCCCTTCCCACAGTGTCAAGAGACTTCACAGCTCCCACAGTCCTTTGCCATTGGAAATATAGGCTTAGAATTCTGGGAGTTTGGTCCAAAACATCAGGAGGGCTGAAGTTTGGACATGCCTGCTTTACAGGGTGTAGGCCCAGAAGATCACAACATGGCATCCTTTGCCCTCTGCTGACCTCAGGAGGCCCTCTCTTGATTCCTGACACCTGAAAAGGTCACCTGCACAGAGTTCCACCTCAAGCTCCTCATTCCGCATCACCGAAGCAGGATGCTAAGGGGTTTTCTCATGATGCACCTCCCACATACAATGTCCCATCGAGACATTATGTTAGCCAAGTCTTATACAACATCTAAAAAACAGGGTAACATTTTATCCCATGGTGAGTCCTGCTTGAGGGCCCTCCCAGGGGCCCAACTGCTGAGGAGTCCCCAGGTAAAAATGCCATGGGTTCCTGCCTGATTTTATCACTCAGAGCAATTTTTTAAATTAATGCCACAGGGTGAGCCCTACTGCTACTTGCCTCACATCCTCACAGGGGTAAGCTTAGGCCACAAAGCACCTGGGCACAGTCAGTCCAACTGGAGCCAATGTGGTTTCACTGGTGTTCCCAAAGGTCTGACTCCAGAGAAGTGGATAGGAAGCCTGAATCTCAGTAGGGCTGGTAAAGGCAGGCCTTGCGCTGCCCAGAGCATCCTCGACCTCGGCTGTTGCCACTTCAGCCTCCAGTGCCAACAGCAGGGTTGGGCTCAGTGCCAGAGGTCATGTTGGGCAGCATGGATGCCAAGGCTTGGAAGATGCAGCCCCCAGGTTGGGGCTGCATTGCCAGAGCCTCACACACACACCGCCTCCCGCGGCCCCTTCCATGGCCAAACAGATTGGGAAGGTGGAGGTGGCCACTTTTGTCCTCTAGTCCTCTTCATACCTCCATGTTGGTGCAGGAGGCGAGGTCCCTGTACTTGACAACCCTTCCCCCATCTTCTCTTTTGATGTGGTTGTCTCCCACCCAGAGCCCTACGATCCCCCACTCTTTTACTCCCCCCATCGTGTCCTCCCTCGTCTGTCCTGCATCGGATGGTGACCTTTCCTGCAGCTGCAGCAGCACATCTGGACCAACTGGATGACTAAGTCTCCCTCCCTCCCTCCCTCCCCCATCTCTCTCTCTCTCTCTCTCTCTCTCTCTCTCTCTCTCTCTCTCTCTCTCTCTCTCTCTCTCTCTCTCTCTCTCTCTCTCTCTCTCTCTCTCCCTCTCCCTCCCCCCCTCTCTGGGGCTCCCATGAGCTTCTCGGTCTGTGCCAGGCAGCATGCTGGGGGCTCTTGTGGCCACCCCAACACACCCATGAATACAGACAGGAATGGAGGATGGAACAAACCACCTTGGTGAATACCACTTGACCAATTAACAACAGAGCGCGTCTATTTGTAAGTGAACAGTCCTGGCTCCGAGTGAGTGCAAAGATGGAAGGCCTTCCAAGGGCCTCATAAACAGTACTTCGAGGCAGGCGGGACCTAAGTGCCCTATAAATAAATAAATAAATAAATAAATAAATAAATAAATAAATAAATAAATAAAGATTGGGGGGGGGGTCCAGGCAACTTCATAGAGGCTTCCAGAGCTGGAAGGGATTGATTCTATCTCGCCTATTTGCCATTTACTTCCACGACCTGCTCAACTGGAGCATCTCCCGAGGAGAAATTAATTACTTTCTTTCTACCTATTTGCAGAGCAAAATCCCTGATTGAGCTTTCTCAGCCCTGGCAAAATATTAATCATAATATTCATACTTGTGTGTCAAGATTTCAGATTATTATCGCTAAATGTTATTTTTTAAATAAAAGCTCATCGGCTGGCATTTTGCCAAGACTTAAAAGACTACCCGGTCACGCGAAGCGTGAGTAGAAACTGTCTCAGGATCACGGCAGAGACAAGACTGGCCTTATGCTGGTGAGCCATGCCACTTCACGGAGAGCACCTTGCTCAGTCCGGTACACCCCAAACCCTTCTAGTGATTTCCATTCGTCTCTTACCTTCACCATCCTTGACTCCCAACAAACTCCTTCAATATCTCTTTTCACTGCCCAGAGACATATCTCAATTCTAGTCCCAGTAAAAAGATTCACCATTCAGTGGGAAGATTCCACATTGCACATCTTTTTGGGAGTCCCCTTTGTGGGAATAGGGCGGTATACAAGTGTGAATAATAAATAAATAATAATAAATCTGATTCCACTGTGACCCAGGTGATAACAGTGTCGTTCTCATGGAGGTGGTAACCCAGGAATGGAGAATTTCAGAGGTAAGAGGGGGTGTCAGGTTTCATAAGAACATAAGAAGAGCCCTGTTGGATCAGGCCAAAGGTCCATCTAGTCCAGCTTCCTGTATCTCACAGTGGCCCCACCAGATGCCTCTGGGAGCGCATGAGACTAGATCTCTGTCTCCTGATACCACTCCCCTGCATCTGGCCCTTGAAGGACCCCGGTTTTAAGCCTGGAGATGACACATTTCCATCATGGTTTGTCATCTGGGATGGACTTTTCCTCCAGGAATCTATCCAATCTCCTTTTGAAGGCATCCGGGCCAGATGCTATCACCACCTCCTGTGGCAGGGAGTTCTGGGGTGGACCCCCCCTCCTGGGCCCACCACAGGCTCTCCTAAGTCTCCTAAACCTAGCCAGGACACTCATGTCATTACAATACTCAGTTACTTCTGTCCGATATCAATTTCTCTATAACGTATAGTGTGGCCAGGTTCTGCGCCGCAGTGATCAAAATTCACAGGACAATGATCAGCGTTACCAACTAATTAAAAAGTATCACTTATGATACATAGCCCGCTAAGTATCAACAACTCTTGATTAATCAACAATTGTGGAATGTGTTATGTGCATGGAACTGTATGTATATATGTACTCTGATGTGTTTTGTATATATCTATTTCAATCTTCCTCTCTGGCTCATTGGCATCACTGACTCCTCAGATATTAATAAGGTATAGTTTTGTGACGCTCAGGATGGATTTGTGGGCAGTTTTTTTATATTATATATTATATATTTTAAATATTTTATTACTATTTATTATACCATATCCTGTTGCTGGTCATTGACTGTAATAAAGTTTTGACCGATTGACTGATTGATTAAACCCGGCCAAGGTGAAAAATCAACTTCCAGTGACAGAACAAGGCGCATGAGATGGATTCTGTTTTAAGAGTGCTTCCCAGAAGCTTCCAAGTGCATAACTCTCCCGTTTTTAATATTTTTGTTAATGAATGGGGAGGCTGGAGGGCACAAAATCATCCACACCTGAATGAAAGCCATGTCTAAACCTTTATCCTGTCAGACCCGAGGGAAGCTCCGGCCCATGAAGGATGCTTCTTCAAGTTGCCCAGTTACCCCCAAAGAGGAAAACCAGTGACTCAAGCCCAAAATAACACCCTCGGGTTCACTCTGCAGTGGCTGTGGGCAAGGGTGCAGGAGAAACACATCTGGCACACATCTGCACACACACAGTCCTCTTCGCAGCTGGACCAACTGCCAGGTGTGGTTTCAAGCACTCCTAAAAAACGCACAAAGCCCCTGATAAGAAATAGTGGGCAGGTTCAAGAACAGCCATGTCGGTGGTAGGGAAAGGGGTCTTTCACGGGTCCTGACAGCTGGAAGGGGCCTGCGGGAAGGAGCGTGTTCTCAGCAACTGAGGAGTGGGACCAAGGGTCGGGTCTCTGTATGGGATGGAATGTGGCCGGAAAAGAAGGGCGAAGGAATTCGAAAGGCAACCTCACCTCTTTGATTTTTAGAGAGGGCAGATGCTGCTTCGACAATGAACTCCACGGAGACCCGCACATACCCCCTCCCTAATCGTATGTGTCTGGTGAGGGCAGCAGGGGGGGGGGTTACAGGTACGCATCTGACTAGCAAGCATGGTCCTACAGCTTTCAAGCATTCTCTCACCTCTGCCAGAAAACCAAAGTGGCTCTGGGCACAAAACTTTAATCCCAAGATATTTGCGGAAACAGAAGGGGGGTGCGTTTTGGCAGCCAACAAGATATGTATTGCCAACAAGGTACTGTATATATTGCAAATGAGAGGCAAATAATACCGGTACATCCTCAGAATCACTGCAGAATGAATGTATTTTTAATTTCAATGGTTATGATAGTTTCTCATTCCTCACAAGGCGACTTGATGTTGGGAACGTACATCGTTGCATCCCATAACGGCGTAATCCCTACCTCTGCCACTTCCTGCCAGCACTGCAACTGCCAACTGGGACCCTCTTTGGGACAGCACCACATCCAACCACCACTGGGTGAATCCTGTGCCGGAATCCACACCCACCCACCGCCAACATCCGTGTTGGCCGTCGACCTAAAGAGCCGATGGCCTATGCCGGGCACAGCGACAAGGGCACAGCAGTGGGCATCAGGAACATCCACAGGCACAGACCAGCATGCAACGAAGCATCTGCATGTCTGAAACGGCACCTTTTGGGCCAAGCCCTTGAGACGACTTCCAAGACTGATGGCCAAGTCTGATCAGCCAAGTCCCGGGCACAGCGTGGCAGGTCAACGACCGAGAAACAACAGTCCCGCCCTGAACTGACCGATGTCACTCCTCAACAAGGAAACTCCTTGTCAACAAGCATCAGCAAAATCCCTCAGGATCCTCAGAGGGGCCCTTCTCTTCCCTGCTACATCCAGGCCTTTCCCATTCACAAATGCTTCAATGGCAGAGCAAATCAAGAGAAGGAGGCATGTGGCTGTTTCCCTCCCCCCCTCCTGTTCCCAAATCTTCCACAGCTGACTTAAGGCATCCCAAACCTTTGTTCCCAAGGGTTAGCAGGAATCAGGTTGACTGACTCTTCCTACCTCCTGCCCACACAGAACACACTTTCTTTGGGGGGGGGGCGGGAGGTGAGCCTTCCGATTCACTGCACATCCTGTGCTGCATGAAGAACCTTCTGTATGAAGAATCCCCAAGTAACCACATACACGCGCACACACACACCAGTGTTCCAGAAAAGGAAAAGAGGTATGCATGTATCTGTGGCGCACCAAAAACTCAGCTCTGTGGGAGCTGCAGAGTCAGCCCAGGCTACCAACAGATGGTCGCGGATGTTTATTAGAAAGCAGCAATATTCAAATGGTTCAAGAATCCAGGTCTTGGGGAGTGCTCTGTTACAAATTGCAAAGGGACCAGCCTCCCCCCCACACCCCGTTAACCTCCTGCCCGACCCACGCGTGCTTGGGGCGGGGACACCTAGCTATAAGCATTTCAAGAGCACGTCTTCCGCATGCATTTTGTTACAGAGGGTGGCATACGGGGAGAGGTTGGCACCGGGGTGGTGGCATATAAGGAGGCTACCAAAGCACACACACACACAGAGAGAGAAATGAATATTGGATCCAAGCCATGAAGTAGACCTATCTAATGTGAGGCTAAATTCAACAGAAGTGTTGGCCCTGGGTAGCCTCAACATCCATGGGTGTACCAAGCAGGTGGCCAGAGCTTGCTTCTGCTGTGATCCAAGGACAGCGCAGTTCCCCCTCCCCAAAGATGCCCCAAATCCCTTCCTAGGCCAGGAACTTAAAGGAAATGGAGGTCGGATACAGCCCACGTTCCCAGTGCCCTGCATCTCCAGGGCTGTTGCCAGGGCGATGGGAGGAAAGATGCAGGAAGGAGGGAAGCCTTGGCAGGGAGAGAGGGTCCAGGGATGGAGCAGGGGGAGGGCAAGCCTGGACAAGAGGGTTCCTGTCCTTTCGCGGGGGCAGAGGAAGAAGGAAGCCATCTGGATCGCCCATCCTGGAGAGAAATTGCCTCCCTGGCCCGATGCACGGGCCGGCTCCTGCAGCACAGAACCCCTGGCGAGGGGGGGGGGACAGGCAGGCAGGCAGGCATGGGAGGGGATGGATATCCCCCTGTCCTCTGCTGCCCCATTGCTCGGCCAAGGTCCTCCAGAGGTGGCGGGCGGAGCCACCCTTGCCCTGGCGCCCACCTTCCGAAACGGGCATCCATGGGGCACCAGAGGCGGCGTGCCATGCCGGGGTCCTGCGTGCGCACCCGGGGAAGCTGCCCTTCCTTGCTGCCAGCCGGGTGGATGTGGGGCCCGCTTGGCTGCCTCCCTCCCTCCCGCCTTCCCTGGCTGGTTCGCTGGCTCGCTCGCTCGGCTGCTTCCAGAGGGTTAAACTCCATCTCCCCCTGGCTGCCAAGCGGAGTTTATTTCCACCTCCACACCGGGGTTTGGAGATTTAATAGCGAGTTATTTTTAGCGCCCCTCCAATACACACACACATGCGCGCGCGCACGCCAGCCCGGTTGGTCCGCCACAAGGAGGATGCTCAGCGCGCCGCCACCGACCCCCACCCCCACCCCCACCCCCGCCGGGGTTCAAGCCGCACCAAGAGCCGAGGCGACCGAGTGTGCATGCCAACGACGCCCGTGGGAGGGGAAAGGAAGCCACGAGGGAGCCGGGAAGACGGGGCGGGGGGGGGGCGCAGCTTTCCCCTCCTCCTAAGCTCTCGGGATCGCCGCAGAACGCCGGGGCGCCCGAGCAAATCGCCGCCGGATCCAGAGAAAGCACCGGGGCGCCCTAGCCGCCTGCCAAGCCCCCCGCCCCCACCTCCGTACCCATCACCTGCCTCTTTGCCCATGTTGAACTCCCTAACCCACCCCCCCCACACCACCCCGCCCCCCCCCCAGAGCCCCTCTGCAAAGCAGGGCCAGGAGCGTCCTCGCTTCCTCTTGGGATGGAGAGGATTTGGGGGGGGGGGGGGGGGGGACGTGGTAGGAGAAGGTTCCCAGCGAGAAAAAGGAGGGCTCGCGAGCCTCTCTTTGGACAGCTGCAGGGCGGAGGGGAGGGGACCGGGGGACCGGGAACACAGGGGGTCATTTAACCCCCCGGGGACTTGTCTTCCTCACTTTGGGCTGGGGGGGGGGGTTGGAAGGGAGCCTCCCGGATCACCCCAAGAGACGGAGGGAGGGAGCCAGCCCGCCCGCCCGCCTGGCTGGGATGCCGGCTTCCCTTACAGCCGCGTCCGTAGCGGCAGCTGCGCCCGGGTGCAAAGCGCGGGTGCGCAAGAAGCCGCGGAAAGCAGCAGCTTCCGTGGGGGGGGGGGGCTTTCCCATCTTCTCCGTTCCTTCGGGATCCTCCTGCTCCAAAGGTCCTCTCTCCCCCCCTTCCTCTCTCTCTTTGGTCGCCCAAATCTCGGTGGCGCCTGGCGAGGTTGGCGCAGCGGCGTAAGATCCGCGCGCTTCCCTTCCTTCTTCCCTTCCTTCTTCCCTTCCTTCCTTCGCAGTGCCACCTGGGGACAGAGGGAAGGGGTCCCCCCGGAGCTGCCCGGGCCAGCCAGCGAGCGAGCGATCGGGGGGAGGGGGGCGTCCGGGGCATCAGGCAGGAAGGAGCGCGGGAAAGGACGCAGGGCCCCTTCCGCGGCGGCACCTTGGCCAAAGCCTCGGGTTCGGAAGGCAACTCCAAAGGGGGGGGGGGCGATCCAGCCTCCTGCCGTGGAAGGGGGGCTTCCCATACCTCCACAGCCCCCCCTCGCCCCCGATGCCCTGGCCCTCGGGATTACTGGGGCGGCGGGGGTGGTGTTGGAGACGGGGAGGGGGATTCCCGGGACAAGGTCAGGAGAAACGGGGGGGGGCGGCGGAGGGGGTAGAGGGGGGAGCAGGAGGGGGGGAGGGCGCAGGGCCGGTGGCCGGCGCTTCACTCACCGTAGACGCCTTGCCCGGAGATGCCCTCCAGCAGCAGCCCGGCCAGCAGCACCACCAGCAGGAGCCCCGCCACCGCCCGCACGCCGGGGCTGTTGCCGCCTCCGCCGCTGGTCCCCGTCGCGGTGCCGGTCCTGGGGGCGACGCCACCTTGGGCTAAATCCATCTCGGCGCCGGGAGCAGCCGCATATCCAGGCGAAAGGGGGGCCCGCGGAGGGCGGGCGGGCTGGGCGCGCGGGGCCCGAGGTGGCGGCGGTGGCGGCGGTGATGGAGGAGGAGGAGGAAGGAGGAAGGAGGAAGGAAGAGGAAGGCGCACGCAGCGGGCGCGCCCCGAGCGCTGCCTGCCTGGATGCTCGGGCGGATGGAGGGGGTGGACGGAGGGACGGATGGCCAGGCAGCCGGCCAGCCGGCTCAAGAGGCCCGATCCACCAGCTAGATCCCGGCCAGGAAGAGACCGAGGAAGAGCCGGTGCTGATGCTGGGGGCGCCTAATAAAACGAGGATGGAGGCTGAGGCGCATCCTGGCGCTGCAGCTCCAGCCAGCGGCGGCGGCGGCTCGGCCCGGGCATGGGGATCCGGAGCCGCGGCGGGAGCGTGTGCGACTCCTCTTCCTCTTCCTCCTCCTCCTCCTCCCGGCCCGAGCGCCCGAGCAGGCCTACTCCCGGCGGAAGATGCGCGCTTCCTGCACGGCCGGGCCAGGCGAGGGCGAGGGCGAGAGCGGCGGGGATTGCGCGCCGCGGTCACGTTGGGCTCCTACGTGCGCCGAGTCGGCCCTGCCAGGCAGCCCCGGGCGGCAACAGCAGCAGCAACGGCAGCAACAGCAGCAGCAGCAGCACCGAGCCGGCGACGTCAACTGCGCGCCGCCGCCGCCGCCGCTGCTCCCTCGGCTGCCTCCTCCTCCTCCTCCTCCTCCTCCTCCTCCTCCTCGTCCTCGTCCTCCGCCTCCTTTTTGCCGGAGCTGCTCCGCCGCCGCGGAATGGGTGGCGCCGCGCCGCCTTCCTTCCCCCTTCCCCTCCTTCGCGCTCGCTCGGGCAGGTGCCGGCTTGTGGGGAGCACCGCGCTCTTCGCCGCTGCCGCGCGCCCCCACACACTCCCGCGCGCACACACGACACGCACACACTCGGCTCCCTTCCCTTCGACTCCCTCCTTTGGGATGGCCGAAGAAGAAGAAGAAGAAGAAGAAGAAGAAGAAGAAGAAGAAGAAGAAGAAGAAGAAGAAGAGTGCGGTGTGACGCCTGGCCCTGAACCGGCCCCACAGTCCCGTCGCGTTCGTGGGGGACCCCCCCCCCTCGGGGTCCGGCGGGAGGCTTGGTCGGATGTCCTCTTCCGGACAGGGTGCCTCCTTCTCTTCTGTCAGGCCACCCTGTCACGCGTTTGGGGTTTTTGGCTCGCCAGAGCGCTGTTGGATCCCCCAGCTCAACTGGTCCCCTTGCCCGGGACCGTTGGGTGCCTTGGGTTGGTCAAAAGGAAACGCAAGACAGAAGACCCCCCCACACACACACACACTAAAAATGGAGGTCAGGCTGGTTTCTTTTCTCCATGGCCCTTTGTACAGGACCCCTAAACTCCACCGCAAATGGCTCCCAGCTCCGGAGCTTAAAATTGTTTCCCCACCAGCTCCGGAGTTTACAGATAATTAAGTGCGACCAAGCCCACCTAAGCGGGTCCCAGCGCACTTTTCAGGTGCCTGCTCTCCGGAGGTGAAAATTCCTGATGCGGATATAACAGTAGTGACTGCCCGGCTCTCCTTGCTTCTGTTTGTTCTTTTTTTGCCCCCCTCCGCCCCTTTAAGAGATCTGAATGCAGTGCCGGTAGGGCAGAACGGAAGTGAGCGGCATTCTTTTCTTCCTTTTTTTCTCCCTCCCCTCACGCAGCCAGCAGCCAGGAGTGAGGAGGGGGTGGGAACGCAGGAAGAGCGACAAACCCCTAAGATCTCTGGTCCGAATTTAAGTGGCCAGCGGATCTTAGGGGTCGTGTGAAATGGCCCCATAATTCCCTGCCAAAGAGCTACACAATACTAACATTCTCTGGTAGGAAGGACAGCTGGCAGATGAGTGCCACCTTCCAGGCATCACAGCATTCTTGATCCACAGGCAGGGAGCAGGAGAGATTTTGGTGTGTTTTTTCCCCCTCCATGAAAGAAAGAAAAAACTTCCCAGTGGCTGAGCATCATCTCCACAATCAGCTTGAGGGTTGACAAAATAATGGAACTCATTTCCGGCCAGGCAGGTTTCAGGGGGACACAAATTTCCTCAGTCTAGGCCAGAGGGCCTACTGATGTATTTATTAGATTGATTTTGCCAAAGGAATCTCTGTGACTCAGCCACTGGACAAACAATATTGACAAACAGGAAGTCCTCGGCTCCCAAATGTGTTTCTTATTTATTTATTTTATTTTTTATTTTGAATATTTTAGCCCATCTTTGTCCTTGGAAAAGGATCCAAGGGGACTTACAGTAATGAGGGGCAATATACAGCCCAGAATATTTAAGACATATTCAAGTTAAGAGCAGGGAATTAAGAGAGGCATCTTAGAACATTAAAATATAACATTAAAGCTACAAAGAACACACAAAAAGAAGAAAAAACATCCATTAGGAGGGATGGAAACTAACAGGGAAATCACTGTTGTTCTTATGAAATCAGTCATAAGAACATAGGAAGAGCCCTGCTGGATCAGGCCAAAGGCCCATCTAGTCCAGCTTCCTGTATCCCACAGTGGCCCCACCAGATGCGTTTGGAAGCGCATGAGACTAGGTCTCTGTCTCCTGATACCACTCCCCTGCATCGGGCCCTTGAAGTACCCTGGTTTTAAGCCTGGAGGTGACACACATCTCCATCGTGGTTTGTCACCTGTGATGGACTTTTCCTCCAGGAATCTGTCCAATCCCCTTTTGAAGGCATCCAGGCCAGATGCCATCACCACCTCCCCGTGGCAGGGAGTTCCACAGACTAACAACACGCTGGGTAAAAAAAAATGTTTCCTTTGTCTGTTCTCAGTCAATACAATCATGTATGGTACTAATCAATATAAAAGTCACACAGTAAATAGACCCTCGTCCGGAGACCATTTTCTGGCCATGTGGCATTTGTACCCAGGTCTCCTAAGCGCTAGTTCTAGTGACAGTATCCAAAGCATCACATTGGCTCTCTATCTGTATACTGAATCTGCTGAAGCCATCATCCACATGAATCCCTTTAGTTATTTTTATTTAATTTTGATTCCACCCATGTTGGAAGCCACAGCTCAGGGCAAAGTACAGAAATGAAGAAGTCTGCTCTCTGTACAAGTCGACGGAAGCCAATTGAATCCCTTGTTGCAAACAGCAAGGCAGGCTGCAAAATGGATGTTGTTTGGGACAATATAACTGGGAGTTGAGTCATGGCGACTGGACTTCTTTTTTGAGAGAGAGAAACGTTTCGCTGTTCATCCAAACAGCTTCATCGGTCCGATGAAGCTGTTTGGATGAACAGCGAAACGTTTCTATCTCTCAAAAAAGAAGTCCAGTAGCCATGACTCAACTCCCAGTTAAACGAACCTGGATGACTGAGAATCTTCACAGACGTTTTGGGACAATATGTGTCTCCCCTTCCCCACCACCCCGAATTCTTCCCAGAACCTCCCCAGAAGTGTCTCTCTGTAAAGCTCCTGGTGGAGCAGCTTTTCAAAAGCACAAAGGGAGGCCTGGTGGGAATCTTGGGGTATCACATCCCAGAACGAGGAGGACCACCACTGAGCAGGCCCTGCATCCAGTTGACATGTTCTGCGCTTCTTGAGGCACCAAAATCTGCAGTCTTTGAGGATCAGGCCCGGATGGGCAGCCAAGCTAGGCAGAAGGCATTCTAAGACAAGCAACAAGGTCCTAAATCATTTAGGACAGTGGTTCTCAACCTGTGGGTCACCAGATGTTCCTGGACTGCAACTCCCACTCATCACTAGCTGAGCTAGCAAGGATTTCTGGGAGTAGTAGTCTAGGAACATCTGGAGACCCACAGGTTGAGAAACCTTTCTCTTGATCCAAGCTAACAAAATAATGTAGAAAGCAACAGAAAGAGTCTGGACACAGCACCTGAAACTTGCTATTTTTTTAAAAAAAAACTTTGTAAAGTAGATATTCCCCTTTGTGTGTGTTTTGTGCTCACAGTTAATACTAAATAATCACTTGGTCTATGTTAAAACATGACATAATATTTGCTATTTAAAAACATTTATAATATAATAAACTCATTGTGCATATGTGTAGTTTGTACTTGTTGACAGGCATATCAACAGTAATAAACACATCCAAACTGTACTGCACAGTAACAGTATCCGGCCCTCTTGACTATTATCAGTCGTATATTTCCACTGTTGGTTCTATCATCCCTATTTCAGAAAGTGCAAAGTGACACCTGCTTGATATAGCTGCCTGGCTGACTCCAAACACATTCTGATTGGTCAGAATGCTTCACTATGCACATATTCTGGTTATTCCATTCAAAGCCATTTACATATACCCATAGCATAGAAACTCCTTATCCACAGGACCAGCATCCACTGATTCCCTTATCCACAGTCCGAAAATATTTTTAAAAAATTAAAACAAAAAAATCCAGGGGAAAAAAACATTTTCACATGTATTACCTGAACCAGCTGCTAGAGGGTGCTGGTGTACTACAAATACTTGCTGGTGAAGAATATACAGCATGGTCTCTGGTGCCCTCCTGTGGCCCATTATGATAATGCAGGTGAAAATAATCTTTTTATTGATAGATGGATGGATGGATGGATTTTCCTTTAAATATGTGGTAAGAACATAAGAACATAAGAACATAAGAAGAGCCATGCTGGATCAGGCCAAAGGCCCATCTAGTCCACCTTCCTGTATCTCACAGCGGCTCCACCAGATGCGTTTGGGAGCGCATGAGACTAGATATCTGTCTCCTGATACCACTCCCGTGCATCTGGCCCTTGAAGTACCCTGGTTTAAAGCCTGGAGATGACACATCTCCACATGGTTTGTAACCTGTGATGGACTTTTCCTCCAGGAATCTGTCCAATCCCCTTTTGAAGGCATCCAGGCCAGATGCCATCACCACATCCTGTGGTAAGGAGTTCCATAACATACAACGCGCTGGGTGAAAAAATATTTTCTTTTGTCAGTTCTTACTCTCCCAGCCCTCAATTTGAGTGGATGTCCCCTAGTTCTGGCATTTTGGGAGAGAGAGAAGAGCTTCCCTCTATCCACTTTCTCATACCCTGCATTATTTTGTATGTCTCAATCATATCCCCCCTCAAGCGCCTTTTTTCCAGACTAAAGAGGCCCAAATGTTTTAGCCTTTCTTCATAAGGGAGGTGCCCCAGCCCAGTAATCATTTTAGTCGCTCTCTTCTGCACCTTTTCCAGTTCCACTATGTCTTTCTTGAGATGCGGTGACCAGAATTGTACACAATACTCCAGGTGGGGCCTTACTATTGTTTTGTATAAAGGCATTATAATGTTCACTGTTTTATTTTCAATCCCCTTTTTGATAATCCCTAGCATGGAATTGGCCTTCTTCACCGCTGCCACACATTGGGGAGACACGTTCATGGAGCTGTCCACCAACACACCAAGATCTCTTTCCTGATCCGTCACGGATAACTCAGAGCCCATGAGTTGATAGATGAAGTTTGGATTTTTTGCCCCAATATGCATTACTTTACATTTAGTTACATTAAAACGCATTTGCCATTTCTCAGCCCATTCCTCCAGTTTGGAGAGATCCTTCTGGAGCTCTTCACAATCTTCTCTGGTTTTTACCACACGGAAAAGTTTTGTGTCATCGGCAAACTTGGCCACCTCACTGTTTATCCCTGTCTCCAGGTCATTTATGAACAGATTGAAAAGCACCGGTCCCAGGACAGAGCCCTGGGGCACACCGCTTTTCACCTCTCTCCATTGTGAAAATTTCCCATTGACACTTACTCTTTGTTTCCGGGATCTCAACGAGTTGTCAATCCATAAGAGGACCTGCCCTCTTATCCCCTGACTGTGCAATTTTCTCAGCAGCCTTTGGTGAGGGACTGTGTCAAAAGCCTTTTGAAAATCCAGATAGACTATATCCACCGGTTCACCCAAATCCATGTGCCTGTTGACCTTTTCAAAAAAATTCTAAAAGGTTTGTCAGACAAGATTTACCCTTACAGAAGCCATGCTGATTTTCTCTCAGCAAGGTTTGTTCTTTTATGTGTTTTAAGATTTTCTCTTGGATGAGGCTTTCCACCATCTTCCCTGGGACAGATGTAAGGCTAACTGGCCTGTAGTTTCCCGGGTCCCCCCTCCTTCCTTTTTTAAAAATTGGTGTGACATCTGCTATCCTCCAGTCCTCCGGCACTGTGGCCGTTTTAAGAGACAAGTTGCATATAACCGTTAACAGATCTGCAATTTCATTTCTCAGTTCCCTAATAACCCTTGGGTGGATGCCATCTGGGCCCGGTGACTTGTTAATGCTCAATTTATCAATTAGTCCTAAAACCTCCTCTCTTTTAACCTGTATTTGATTTAATTCTTTAGTCAAGAGGGGCGGCTCAGGCAGCGGAATCCGCTCAAGGTCCTCTGTCGTGAAGACAGACGCAAAGAACTCATTCAATTTCTCTGCAATGTCCAAGTCCTCCTTAACCTCCCCTTTTCCTCCCTCACCATCCAGAGGGCCAACTGGTTCTCTGGCAGGTTTTCTACTTCTAACATATTTAAAGAAGCTTTTATTATTACCCTTTATATTGCTAGCCATGCGTTCCTCAAAATCTTTCTTTGCCTCCCTTATCATCTTCTTACATTTCTTTTGCCAGAGTTTGTGTTCCTTTTTATTTTCCTCATTTGGGGAGGATTTCCATTTACAGAAAGACCTCTCCTTTTGCTTTAGAGCCTCTCTAACTCCACTCGTTAACCATGCCGGTGTCCTCTTGGACTTTAATGAGCTCTTCTTTCTTTGTGGTATGCACGTGCTGGGCCTCTATTATTGTTGTTTTAAAGAGGCTCCATGCACTCTGAAGAGATTGGATTCTTCCAACCTTCCCCTTCAATTTCTCTCTAACTAGTTTCTTCATCTGAGGGAAGTTTGCCCTTCGAAAATCAAGGGTTTTTATGTCTGATTTGGTTGACACTCTTCCTCCGACATGCATGGCAAAGGAAATTGCAGCATGGTCACTGTTCCCCAGAGGCTCAGTGACATTCAGATCCCTGACCATGTCCTGAGTATCAGACAGTATTATATCCAGAGTTGCCTGTTCTCGGGTGGGCTCCGTGACAAGTTGCTCTAAGGCACAGTCATTCAGCAAGTCGAGAAACCCAGTTTCTCTTTCTTGCCCGGAGCTCGCATTGACCCAGTCAATGTGGGGATAATTGAAGTGCCCCATGATTACTATCCTATCCCTCTTAGCCACCTCCATGATTTCTCTCCTCATTTCAAGGTCCCCCTCAAGTTTTTGATCTGGTGGACGATAGAATACTCCAACTATCACATCACTCCTTGGACCTGGTAGTTTAACCCAAAGCGATTCTATGGTGGAGTCAGACCCTCTGTCCATCTCCATTCTGCTGGATTTTACCCCTTCTTTGACATAGATGGCCACTCCTCCTCCAACCCGCCCCTCTCTATCCCTTCTATAGAGTTTATAGCCTGGGATTGCTGTATCCCACTGGTTCTCCTCATTCCACCAGGTTTCTGTTATGGCTATTATATCTATGTTATCCCTAGCTGCCAAATGTTCAAGTTCTCCCATCTTTGCTCGGAGGCTTCGAGCATTGGCGTAGAAGCACCTGTACAGTGGGTCCCGCAACAACAGCTGCTGCCTTGTTCTTTTTCCCCGACAGCTTTTATGGTGGTTGCTATTATCCATTGTTTACTCATGAGAAGCTTGAAACAATGCCCAGCAAATATGGGGCTCATACTGTGTGTATAAAAATACTTGTGCATGCATAAAACTACCACTGCACTGTAAGGCACTCTACACATGTGCATACTGGGTTGTACAGTCAGACAACTAACAAGGTCATAAATCATTTAGGACTTTATATGTTAGAACCAGAACCTTGTCCCTGTCATGGAAGAAAATTAATAAATGTTGTCAGTCTGATCAAACCGAACATCTTGGCCTCAACCTCCAGTCTGGCCATCATCTTCTACACCTTTTGAAGCTTCTATATCAGTCTCAAGGGAAGTGGAATTCTAAAGTGGAGTTGTAGCATGTTAAAAATCCAAAAAATATGGGACAAAGGGAATTTGCTAGGTACCCCGCGGTCCTAAATCCAGAATTCAAATGGTTCTCCAACTGCACCTTTGATGGGACTGTGCATCCCTTTTTCCAACGAGGAAGGATTGTTTCTTCAGTATCGTGGTGACTCCTGCCAAGTTTTCTCCTTCAGAGGTGTGGCAGACTGGTTGTGGAGTGTTGCAAACCTCCCTGAAGCCCTGCTGGAGGCAGCCACCTAGTGAGGTCCCCCCCCCCCCGGGACACTGCTTAAGGCATTGGTCCACTCACTGCAAGCTTTGGTGTTGCACTGGACTCTCTCGTCTATGTCAGGCACCTTTCCATTTTCACTGGGGCTATTCCTTAAATATCACGCTTACCTCGAAAGAGTCACTATAAACCCGTTCTGACTTGACAACATAGAAGAAGAAGAAGAAGAAGAAGAAGAAGAAGAAGAAGAAGAAGAAGAAGAAGAAGAAGAAGAAGAAGAAGAAGAAGAAGAAGAAGAAGAAGAAAAAGAAGAAGACATTCACAGTTAGTAGCAATGCTCTCTAACTGTGCTGTGTGAATCCAAGGCTTGTCAATGAGCACCAGCAGAAAGCAGGGCTCTTTCTCCCTGTGGAGGATACAACGCAGGTCAATCACATCTGCCATGGCATTCCTCTGGATTAAAACCCAACAGTGTCAGAATACCTGCTGTGAACTAGTAGGTGCTTGAATCTTGCCTGCTCCTGAAAGGGAGATGGAGCTCACCAGGGATGGGCAGGAAACAGAAAATGAAATTCTGTTTCATTGTTTCGTTATGTAATGAAACAAAATGAAACAAAGCAAGGAAGCAGCATTCTGTTATAGACAAAACAAAACAGTCGTTTTTCCATTGAAATGAACCATTTCATTCCCTCATTTTCAGGATCCTGCTGAGCTGTCAATGGCTGGGGCCCTTTAAACCTGGCCCAGTTGGTACCAGGGGGACCCTCTGGTACTGGACTGGCCAGGTTTAAAGGGCTCCAGCCATGGACAGCTTAGCAGGGGCCCTTTAAAAATGGCTCCTGGAGTCCTGGGTACCAAATCTGGTGCCTCTAGGACTCAGGGGAGCCATTTCGTTTCATTTCATTTCATTTCGTGTGAAATTTAAAAAAAAATCGTAAGAAATGAAACAAAACAAAACAGGGTGAGCATAAAATGAAATGAAACGAAAGATTATTTTTCTGTTTTGTGCCCATCCCTAGAGCTCACTTCTGATTGCACTGGAAGGAGACAAGCTTTCAAATACCACCAAATGTTTTGCCTGTTGTCGGTTCAGTTTTCCACCTGACAAATAAATGCAGAAATGTGCTCCATGACTAAAACAAAGGCATGCATTTCTCAGTGTAAGCATCTTTGATGTGTTTACATCAACAGAAATAGTTCTACTACTTCCCTTTGTTTTGTTTCTTTCATTCTTGAGTTGTATTCAAGAGCAAGAAAACCCATGGTTCATCCTTGCCTCTTCTGATTCTTTCATTGCTGCCCTTCCTGGGCTCAACTTTCCTCTGATTTCTTGGCTGCACTCTCCATTAGGATGGACAACTGGACAAAAGTATGCATAATTTCTGTTTCAATGTCTTCATTGTCAACGCTAGAGTCATGTAGCACTTTTTGTCTTCTTAATATTCAACGGCAATCCTGCTTTGGCACTTTCTTCTTACACTTACACTTAAAGTTGCTTCAAGTCATTGCCGCTTTCCACCAGTAAGATGGTGTCATCTGCATACAGGCACTCCTCACTTAATGACAGAGTTCTATTCCTACAACTAGGTCACTAAGACCGCGGTCATACCTGCATTTTCTGCGTAGTTTCCCGTTGGCGAACTATGCAGTAAAACAGGGCTGTCCAACTTTGAACAGGCCAAGGTCTACTTTTTCTGGCCCAAAGTGCCTGAGGACTACTACACTACTTATGAAGTGCCTGAGGGCTACCTCTACTTACGAATTTTGTCCATCCCAAGCACATGCTCGTCTAGAATGGATTAATTGATTTTCAATGCATTCCTATGGGAAGGCTGAACATGCACACACTTCCCTTGCACCTGCTCTATCATCTGGCCAGTGAGGGAGCAGGGGACTCTGCCATGGCCCTTGAACTGCCCTGCTCGGCTAAGACAGTGGGCTGGCAGACCCAGAACTTTGCTGGGGTAGTGGTGGTCTTTGGGATGGGGAAGGGTAGGGTGGAGAACTTATCCCCTCACTTTTTTATTGGTGGCCGGAGGGCTACTTTTGAACCCTTTATGGGCTACTGGTAGCCTGCGGTCTACCTGTTGGGCGGGCCAGCAGGAAAAGATTGTGTGCTAACCAGGAAGAGAATCAATTCTGCTCCCAGCCGACCACACCCCTCAAACAGCAGTTTCAGCGAGGGGCTGGATTTAGAAACTTTGCTCGAAAATGCTTACATGTTTGCTTCTGTTGCAATGACAGGACACTGAAAATACGCAGTAAATTCAGTTTCTCCCCTTTCTACCCAGCTTAAAAGACAGAGCCTTGGAAACTGGAGCCGGAAAGTAGGACAAAATGTGTAGTACACAGGTTAGGACAGAACCAGAATAGAAAGGTACCACACAGAGGAGAGGACAGCAACTGCTCATTAAAAACCATGTGACCATTCCTGAAAAAGATATGCAGGAAATTTAAATATGAAGGAAGCCCAGGTATGACCGCGGTCTTAGTGAATCAGCTGTTAAGCAAGGAGCCAAAGGCAAATGTCTTGTGGGGTGTTGAGGCTTCCCTCCTTGCAGGTAGGCAATGTAGGATAGATAGATAGATAGATAGATAGATAGATAGATAGATAGATAGATAGATAGATAGATAGATAGATAGATAGATAGATAGATATGAAAGGCACAATCTAAAATGGTTCCAACAAGAAGAAAAATGGGAGGTGTCTAAGGAAATTGCAATGGTTAACTAAAGAGCTTTCAACTCAGCTAAGTATTTTAAAAATCAAGTAAAGGAAATGGAAAAATGGATAGTGCACCAAAGAGGAATATAAGCAAATAGCCAGTATATGCAGGGAGGAGGGCAGTAAAAAAAAAGGCTAAAGCACAAAATGAACTTATACTTCCCAGAGAAATTAAATATAGCAAAAGTTTTTTTTGTTATGTCCTCAGCAAAAGGAAAAATAAGGAAAGGATAAGGCCTCTGTGTAGTGATGATAGCAAATTGCTAACAAAGAGGGACAAGGCAGAACTACTCATCTTATTTGCTTCAGTTTTCTCCAAAAAGGAAAAAAAAAGTTCAGTTGGGATGAAAAGTAGACGAGGAAGGGCAGGAATTGCAACATAAAATAGGTAGGGAGGTAAACCCTAAATGAATTTAAGTGTCCTGGGCCAGATGAATTGTTGAGATTTTAGCAAGGTTAGTCCCACTAAGTTCTTTTTTATTTTATTTTATTTTTTAATACTTTTTATTCTTGACTTTGAAAATTTAACATAATACTATAACATACACTACATTAAAGAAAAACATTTAAAGAAACAAAAACAAGCAGACAAAAAGCAAAGATCAATACATCATAAGATCATATAATACATCCATTATAAATTGCCTTATATATTTACAATGAGTCAATAAAGGGCTTCCATATATCTATGTAGATATCCTCTTGTAGTTGCTTTCTATATGATATTCATTCAAATGAGGCTAGTTGTTGCAGATCTTCTGACCATTGTGTGAAGGGTGGAGGATGGTTATCCTTCCAGGCCTTTAATATAAGTCTTTTTGCCACCATGAGAGCTCTCAAAATCCAGTTTCGTTGACCTTTAGTTAGACCCCATACAGTGGGGATACAATTTAAGATAACATGAATATCCTCAAATAACAGAGATTTCCCCAAAACTTTATTAATATAGGCAAGAACTTCCATCCACAATAGGTATATTACTGGACATTTCCAAAGCATATGTATTAAGGAAGCATTTATACTATTGCATCTCCAGCATCTGTCTGAATTTATCAATTTCTTTCTAAACAGTTGTTGTGGGGTCCAATATATTCTGAATATTATTTTTGTTGGATTAGACTCAATTTCAAATCCAGGGAAACATCTTTTATAGAGTCCAATACAACTTTCCATTGTTTAACTTGTATTTCATTTTCTAATTCCCTATTCCAAACATCTTTAAGCTCTTGAGTATCTATTTTATAAAAATCTATTATTTATAAATTATAGTTATTGGTTTAGGTTCCTCATTCGATCCAATAATTACCTCTAAAAGTCCTGGTGGTTCTGAAGCACTCATTGCAGATGGGCCAAAAACAGATACCAAAAGGTGTTGAAGCTGAAGATATTGCCATTGTGTATTTGCAGGTAGGTTATATTTAGAATGTAAAATGGCAAAAGGTAGAAAATCATCATCTATGCCTATTAATTGATTGAAGGTAAATATACCACATTTTGCCCACTTTTTCCACACAAAGGGCTTTTTCTCAATTCTTAATATTGGGTTTCCCCATATAGTTGTTTTTGCATGGGCATATGGATCAAATTGTAATTGGCGAGCTAATATTTTCCATGTTTCCCTAGTAGCTAAACTTGAAGGAGGTATAATTCCTTTGCTCATAGTGTATTTAGAATGTAGAGCAAACCATCCATACAGGGGTTTTAAATAAGCCATTTCAAGAGTAACCCAAGTTGGAGTATTTGGTGTGATAAGAGTTTGCCAACAATTTACCTGGGCTAAAAGATATTCTTTATGATAGGCATTAATATCTGGAATATTAAAACCACCCTCTGATATTGATAATTGCATTTTTTAAATTGAGATACGAGGAGGAGAACTGACCCAAATAAACTTTTGAAATAATCTATTAATTTTTAAAAAATAAATTTGAGGGATATACAATGGAATAGCACATATTACATATATAATACGTGGCAATATATTCATCTTTAGTATGTTAACCTTACCCCAAACACTAAATTTAAGTAATGCCCATCTTTCTAAGTCATTAGAGATATTGGTAATCAACTTATTTAAGTTCAATTTAATCATCTGAGAAATATCCCTTGGGACTAGAATACCTAAATAAGTTAATACCTCTGGGCACTGACAGAACTGCCATTTATTATACAATGTCAATTCTTTATAATCACCTACCGGCATTAGTTCAGATTTTGACCAATTAATCATATATCCTGAAATTGTTCCAAAAAGCTTAATTATTCTCATTAATTCTGGTATAGATGTTTCTGGTTTACTAATACATAATAATAAATCATCTGCAGATAAAGCTAATTTAAATTCTACTTGTTTATGAACAAAACCATGTATCATTCTATTTTGTCTAATACCGCATGCCAATGCTTCCAAACATAGATCGAATAGCATGGGGACAGAGGACATCCTTGTCTTGTACCCCTCTGCAAATTAAAAGAGTCAGAAAGAAGTCCATTTACCCTAACTTGTGACTTAGGACAAAGATATAGAATTTTAACCCATTTTATGAATTCTTGTGGGAATCTGAACTTTTCTAAAATTAGTAATATACATTGTCTAGATATTTTATCAAATGCCTTTTCTGCATTTCAAATTTCAAATATGATAATAGCAATTGTGAATGTATATGGACCAAATATGGACTCTCCAGTAATGTTTCATGAGTGTATGGGCCACTTGATGAATATGACATATGATAATGTGATAATTAGAGGTGATTTTAATGAAATTCTAGATCCAATCATAGATAGAAGGACACCACCCCGGAAAACTCAAATATTAGTCAGGTCAACATTAAAGGGATATATGATAGACTTTGGATTGATTGATGTTTGGCGTGTATTACACCGAACAGAACGAGATTATACTTTTGTTTCATCAGTTCATAAGAATTGTTTTCGGTTAGATTATTTTTAATGTCATCTTCCTTGCTGCAAAATGTGGTAACATGTCAAGTCAAAACAATAGAAATTTCTGATCATGCTCCAGTGACTCTTAATATTCAGTTAATCAATATGGAAAGGACCCCTGGTACTTGGCGTTTAAATGCTGGGCTGCTGAACGATGAGGATTTTAAGAAGCAAATGCAAAATGAACTTCAAGAATATTTTGTTCAAAATGAGGGAACAGCTTCATCATGTGTTATTGAATGGGATGCATGTAAAGCATATATGCGAGGTAAAATTATAGCATATGCTTCATATAAGAAGCGAAATAGAATCAAACAGGAAGAAGATCTGGAAAAAACAGTGAAACCTCTTCTAAGCCAATCTGCTATATCTCATTCTCCAGATATTTATCAAAGGCTACAACGAGCTAAATATGAATTGAACAATCTACATCTTGCTAAAGTTGAATTTGCACTAAGATGTATGCGTCAGAGATACTGGGAAAGTGGGGAGAAAGCAGGTAAACTTTTGGCAAATTATATACAAAAAATAAAGACCCTAGTGGCGATGAAATAGAATCTTTTTTCTCACATGTGGTCCTTCCAAAGTTAAATTCAGAAGTGAGAGCAGTGCTTTCAAGGCCATTAGAAACAGAAGAGATTAAAAATGTTATCTTGGAAATGAAAGATGGGAAAACACCGGGGCCCGATGGTTTTCCTATTGAATGCTACAAAACATATATATTTAGATACTTTAGCTCCTAGACTCCTCTTGGTATATCAGAAAGCTTTTGAATTAGACAAATTACCATCGTCTATGTATGATGCATATATATCAGTTATACCTAAACCTGGCAAAGTTCATACAAATTGTGGAAATTATAGACCAATCTCTTTAATGAACACAGATGTTAAAATATTATCTGCAGTTTTGGCTAATAGAATTCAGGCCATAATTTCAACTATAATGCATACAGATCAAGTGGGATTTATTAAGCATAGACAAGGAGCAAATCATTTGCGATTAGTAACAAATTTGGTAGCTCTTAATAGGAAAAGATCAGATCCAGCTGCATTGCTTTCATTGGATGTAGTCCCACTGAGTTCTTCTGGAACCCAAAACACCCAATAAGGAGTCCAACAGGACTGAGATCCAAAGGAAAATACTGGTTTTATTGAGCCCAATAAAAGACAGCAGGCGAACACCCCACCAGGACAGTGCAGAGATGTTCCGCGCCGAAGACAAAGATGGAAACCATTTTATACCTTCCCCTTTCCCTCCCTCCGAGGTGCGCGCCTCCCTGGGAGTGGGCAGGGGGCAGTCTTCGGGAATGTCCAATAGGTGCAGTCCAGGGGCTGGTCCAAGGGAGGTCCTGGACATTCCTGATAATCTGGAACTGGACACCTGCCCAGGTGTGGTTGGGCCAAATCTGTCCCTTAATGAGCCATCAGGGGTGTTACAATGGAAAGGTGGAAACTGGGTATTGTCTGGGGGTCTGGGTAAACTTGGGGAAATCAGTAAGTCAATGGAGGGACCAGAGAGTCAATAGGATTAGCCCTGAAGTTGTCAGACAGTTCCTGATGGCTGTGGGGTTGCAACAATGGGAAGCTTCTGGCTGGAGTTAATCCGGGATGCAGCTGTGGCACGACGTGCTGGAATCGGTGCTGATCAATGGAGTCCATTCTGGAAGATGCAGCCTTCTGGTGGAGCCACCATGATGCCCTCTTCCCCTGCCACGAGCCCCTGCCCAAGATGGTGTAGGTCCAGGAGACATAGAACAGCGTAGGAACACGTTTGAAGCACCCCCAGGGAAAGTGGGTTAAAAGGAGAGAGAAAGGGGGAGAGAGAGAGAGAGAGAGAGAGAGAGAGAGAAGGAGAGGGGGTTCAGGTTGGCTGGGGTCAGAGGCTAGGGGCAGTATAGGCAGAGGGAAGTGATGGAGGTAAGCTTTTGGAGGCAAGGGACATCCCTGGGGTTTGGAGATGATCATCATTGACCATCTCCTCATGAGCCAAGAGCATGGTGGAAATAAACCATCAGTTCAGGAAAATTTTCCTGGGCTGCGTATTTGGCTGCCTTAAAGGTTTAAAGAACAGAATCGAATTCGGCCAAGAAGGGGTTAACCAAATTTATTGGTGGGGCGCCTTGACTATGCTTCGGTGGAAACCTTTGGAATAGAGGAAATAAGTCTCCAAAGGTTTCCACAAAGGGAGGGAGCCCTATTCGTTAGATTCAGTAGTGTGTGTGGGGGGGTCTACCATCATAGGGAAACATGGGGATAGTCTACCGTCATAGAAAGGCATTAGCAGTTGAAGGCAGGATTCCCCTGGAACTGAAACACAGCTAGGAAAAGGGACCGGTGCTTAGTCCTGACTCAAGCCGAGTGCGTGGAACTGTGAGGCGGGTAGAAGAAGGTGGATTCATGCCACTGGCATTGGTAGACCTTAGCCGCCTCCCTGGAACTCAAGATCGTTTGGGGTTTCGAATTTTCGCGGTCCAGGGTCTATGGAACCAATCCGTTGTAGTGGTCTACTCCCTAATCTATCGCAATCTTATTTGTATTAATCGCCCCCTTCCAACTTGTAATTAACGAGACATTGACGGAGAGGGGGGGCGCTGATTGGTGAAGGCGCACGGGCGGCTAAACCCTTAGCACCCCTGCTGTTTTATGGACTCTCTGCGGAAATGAACTGCCACGGTTATCTTGTATCAGCGTAAACTGACAAATTGGATACAAAGTGCCGTTTTCCGGCCACCCAAGCTCTCCGTTTCGCTAGCAATGCCTCCAGCCTGCAGCACGGCAGTAGATGTATTCCTCCCGATATCTCGGGAACGGAATGGAATTTTGGGACCGGGTTTGAAGTGTAGTGCTTATGACGGTGTGGGCCGGGTGCAGGTGGTTCCAGGGAGTCTTGGAACTGCTCCAATTATAATTTATTGTGATTTTTATTTCCATTACAACTCTTCAGAATTACACCCAAGGATATTAAAAGAACTGGCAGAAGTAATTTCCGAACCATTGGCAATAATCTTTGAGAAGTCCTGGAGAACAGGGGAAGTCCCCATAAACTGGATGAGGGCAAATAAATAGTACGCCGTTTGAAGAAGAGCTCTTTGGAGAGTTAAATGACGTATCTTTATGATAACACAAGGTTACCTAAGCCTCTGCTTGTTGCCTTAGTTTGGTGCTAAGAGTAAACATAGGCTTTTGTTTGCAATTTTGGAGATGGGCTCAGAGATTTGAAGGAATTAGGTCTCTGAAAGGACAACACACAGTTACATAAATCACTAGATGGAGTGGCAGACACCATTAAACAGGGGAAGGTGGCTAGTACTGTAGCAGACAGATTCAGGAAGACCTCAACAGCTTCCTTCCAACTCTTATCATTCTATGGTTCTACTCTGCATGACCTGGACCTTGACTGAAGTCCCGTGTCCCTTTGCAGGCACTGCAGTGTGAAAAGGGCACATGAAGCTTGAAACATGTCGGGAGGAAGGAGACCAAGATCGTAAGGCGCTTTGGAGGCCAAGCCTTCTTTGGAACAGTGGTGGGTGGTGGGGATGCTTCGCCTGGTGAAGGGAAGGGGATCCATGGCTTCAGATACCTGAAGGGCAATCGATCACGTGTAAGACGGAGGGAGCTTTGCTTTCTGCAGTTTCAGCAGGTAGGACTAGAGGGTGGAGTGGGGAAAATGTATTGAAATTAAAGGAGAAGGGATTTCCTTTCAACATGCAGAAGGACTTTCTGACCTTGAGAGCAATTGGACAGAGGAAGAGTGCCGTGGCGCAGTGGTTAAATGCCTGTACTGCAGTTAAAACTGTGCTCACGACCTGGGGTTCAATCCCAGGTAGCAGGCTCAAGGTTGACTCAGCCTCCCATCCTTCCGAGGTCGGTAAAATGAGTACACAGCCTACGGGGGAGGGGCAATGTGTAGCCTACATACTGTAATTAAAACTATAAACCTTCCAGAGACTACTTGAAGTGGTATGGGGTGGTATATAAGCAGAACACTTTGCTTTTCTTTTCTTGTAAGGCTATGGACTGAAATGTCTCCAGCATCTCAGATGTTTAAAGAGAGGTTGGAGGACCCTTTGTCAAGGATGCTGTAGGTGGCCATTTCCCGTTCTGGCAGGAGTCTGGACCCTGATCTTCCACATAGTCCCTTTCAGCCCTCATCCTCTATGGTTTGTCGATTCTGTATAGTAGGAACCCCATATCCACTGATTCATTAACCACTGATTCAGTTATCCATGCTTAGCAAAGGAAAAGTTTAAATAAATAATCCAGCAGCCACAAAGCAAGCTACTGCCACAAAACAGCAGCTGTAAAGCAAGGTACTGTCATAAACAGCAGATTTTTTTTGGAGGGGTTCTCTGTTATCCACAGTTTCAGTTATCCACAGGAAGGCCTGGAACTAATCCCCATCAGATATCGGCGTCCCACTGTATTCTAAGTCTCATCTTTTACTAGCGGCTATGACTGCCTGTATAGTTTATTTATTTATTTATTTATTTATTTATTTATTTATTTATTTATTTATTTATTTATCTATCTATCTATTTACCACCCATCTGGCTACAAGGCCACTCTGGGTTGCTAACACTGGGAGTGTAACACCGGGAGCAGCGGCATAGCAACATTTTGGGGTGCCTGGGGACAAAGTTGTTTTTCTGCCCTCTGGCCCTCCCCAACCCCATCGTATCCACCCAGCAAGGGGGGAGGCAATCCTGTGGGCATGGGGTGGGTGGGTGTGCGGGCGGGCATTTGTGTGTGTGCGCACCCACAGTGGCCCTAAGCAAGGTGAGGAGGAGGAGGAGGAGGAGGAGGAGGAGGAGGAGGAGGAGGGCGCTGCAGCCACTGCGCTCCAACTCCTGCCTGCTTGCTTGCTTCACCACTCGACACGCGGTGGAGGCGGAGGCTTCTGCGACGGAGTGGGTCCCGTCACGAAGCCTGAGGACTGCTCTGGGAGGGCACAGGGTTCCTCCTCCTCCTTCCCCGCCAGGCACCCCTAGATTGCTGCACCCCGGGCAAATGTACCCTTCTGCCCCCCCCCCCAGATATGCCCCTGACTGGGAGTAGGACATTCTTCCACGTTCTCAGTGTTCTAGCAGGCTTTTGGCCTGCTGACTTCCCCTAAATAAATTTAGCGTTTTCTTTTATTAACATTGTTCATGACGTTTTTGTGTTTTCTGATGTCATGGCACCTTAAATTTTAGGAGAAAGCATCATGATTGTCGTCACACAGCTACCGCCATCACCATCTTAGGTACACCTCTAAAGATATCATGCTCTGTTGGAGTTTTTGCAACCTCACATGCTGCTGATTTGGTTGGGAGGGAGCTTTCCAGACCGGGATAACTATCAGTCAGAAACAGAAACTACCAATAGTTCCTTCTGACTTCAAAGAAAGCCCCGCCCTCCCCTCTCTTCTCTATGTTGGAGGTGGACAGCAGCTTTGCTGACACCAGCATGCTTGTCAGTTTGCTGCTGGATTTGTAAGTAGAGATGGGCACGAATCGAAAAAATGGTGCTTCATTTCGTTTCGTTTCGTTTAAAGTTTATTTATTTATTTATTTATTTTTGTATTTATATCCCGCTTATCTACCACAAATGGTACTCTAAGCGGCTAACAAAGGCAATTGATGCCGAATCAAATACAATAAAATACAGAAAACATCACATATAAAGCAAAATAACATATAACAATGTAACAACATAGCGTGTAAAAACCTACTGCATCCCAGCATGCAGAGGAACAGATCCTAACAAATAGAATTAAAATTAGAGGCTCCTAAAACAGTCGGAGCTAATAGCAAGAGCAATAACGATGGCGGGAAGGAAAAAAAAAAAACAACTAAAGATCGCCGAAGGCCTCTCGAAACAGAAAAGTTTTTAACGCTTTCCGAAAGGCCTGCAGGGACTCTGCAGAGCGCACTTCGCTGGGGATGGAATTCCATAAGGAAGGGGCTGCCACTGAGAAGGCCCGGTTCCGAGTAATCGTCTTCCGGGCCTCTCGTGGGGTGGCAACCCGCAGCGAGTGCGCTCGCACCTGCCGAACAGGACGGGTCGAGATGGATCGCTGGATGATACGCTCTGTCAGGTAGTCCGGTCCCAAGCCATGGAGGGTTTTATAAACTAAAACCAAGACCTTGAATCTAATCCGGGCTGCAACGGGCAACCAGTGCAGGCGGGCCAGAACTGGGGTGATGTGGTCATAACGACGCACACCAACCACCAGTCTGGCCGCCGCATTCTGTACCCGCTGCGGGCGCCGGAGAAGAGTCAAGGGCAACCCCATGTAGAGCGCGTTGCAGTAGTCCAGTCTCGAGATCACCAGTGCTTGGACCACTGTTCTCAGAGAGTCAACATCCAGGTACGGGCGGATCTGGGCGATCTGGCGAAGATGGTAATAAGCGGCCCTGGTCACCGACGCCACCTGCGCCTCCATGGTCAGCGCCGGGTCCAGGACCACGCCCAGATTCCGCACCCTCTCCACTGGATGGAGGGAAACCCCCCCCAGGCAGGGGAGAGGGCCACCGTACCCAGATGGTGAGCTCCCAAAGAACATAACCTCCGTCTTCTCGGGGTTGAGCTTAAGCCTGTTCACCCCGGTCCAAGTCAGCACGGCGTCCAGGCACTCATCAAGGATCCTCACAGCTTCCACTGCAGAGGTGGAGAAGGAGAGATAGAGCTGCGTGTCATCAGCGTACTGATGACAGCAGACTCCAAATCTCCTAATGACCCCAGCCAGCGGCCTTACGTAGATGTTAAATAGCATGGGGGACAGCGACGACCCCTGTGGAACCCCACAAGGGAGTATCCAAGGAGCCGATAACTCCCCCCCCATGCTGAACGTACTGAGGATGGCCCTCCAGGAAGGATCGGAGCCAACTGCGGGCAGTGCCTCCGATTCCAACCTCAGAGAGCCGATCCAACAGGATACCGTGGTCGACGGTATCAAAGGCCGCTGACAAATCCAGGAGAACCAACAGGGTAGAGCAACCTCTGTCAGCCGCCCGGATTAGGTCATCTTGCAGCGCGACCAAAGCTGTTTCGGTCCCCTAACGAGGCCTGAACCCGGACTGGCAAGGATCGAGGCACTGCCGATCCTCCAGGTACGACTGCAGCCGGACCGCCGCCACCCTCTCGATCACCTTACCCATGAACGGGACATTAGCGATTGGACGATAGTTGACTAAATCGTCTGGACAAAGGCCTGGTTTTTTGAGAATGGGCTTCACCACCGTCTCCTTCAAGCGGGAGGGATAAACCCCCTCGCTGAAGGAGGCGGTGGTGATGGCGGAAGCCCATTCGGCCATGGTCCCACTGGCAGCTTTTATAAGCCAGGCAGGGCAGGGATCGAAAGGAGTGGACGCCGGCCGGCAGCAAGCCATAGCCTTGGAGGCCTCGGCAGCGGAAACAGGCCCAAGCGCATCCAACCGAGGCGACGAAGGTGGACCAGCAACTGGGGATGCCGGGACAGTTCCACTGCAACCGGAGTCGGTTCCGTTTCATTCATTTTGTTTTTAATGATTTTTTTTCCGAAAAAATCATTTTGTTGGTTTGTTATTTCGTTATTTGTTTTTACCCTTTCCCCCCAGCACCCACTGCGTGGCACCTGGGGCGCAGTCGGCAGTGGGTTTTTAAAATTATTTTTCCCTTTAGTTTAGGGTGCTGAGTCGACCAGGCCACACTTGGGGCCTGGTCGGTGCTCCTTTTTTAATTTTTATTTCTTTTCTTTTCTTTTTCTTTTTTCTTTTTTTACTGCCGATCACATGGCTTCCCCCCCCCTGTTGCCATCCCAGAAGCCAGGAAGAGCGGACCTCCGGACCAGCACCAGGTAGGACACATCTCCGCCCCCATTAACAAAACGAACCGAACCAAACCAATTTTTCTCTGTTCGTTTCTTTTTGTGTTAAATTTGCCCCTTAAGGTCGTTATTCGTTTTGTTACGTAACAAAACGAATAACGAATAATGAAACAAAAAGAATTTGTTTCATGCCCATCTCTATTTGTAAGTAATGAAGCCATTCATCCTTTCTCCTGCCAATGTCTCAGAGCGAGTTATTCTGCCAGTGAGTGAGAAGTGGTGTGGACTACTCTGGGGGAACTGAAGCTATTCTCCTCTGTGAATTCCTGCATTTCTGCTAGGCAGCTAGAAGGATTTAACCAGCAATTCAGAACCTTCCAGCATGTTCAAAATAAATAGAAAAATCGGAGGGCTTTCTTAGACCCGCCGTTTTGCACGTGACATACACAGCATATGCTTCAAGCTGGAGAGTAGATGAAATGAACGGAACTGACATTTGGAATTAACGGCAAGACCAGGGGAGAGCTACCTGGCCTTTTTGTCCCTCTCCTTCTGCCAGGGAAACAAGAGTGCCCAGAATGAATGACAAACAATGCCGTCTGGCGAGCGCTGACCTGCCTGTCAAAATATACCCTTCCAGAAGGGCATGCGGTGGTTGGCTAATGGCCTTAACTCGATCTGAAGGCACCAGGCCAAGACACCTGATGGTCTTCTGGCAACTGCCTGAGGTCTCTCTTTGCTCAACATGCATCCCACTGGCTCCATCGGGAAGGGCAGAATGGCGTTTCTTGCCGTGGCTGGGTCCTCACTGGAGTGGAAAGCCTCCGTCTGTCTCAGAATGCAGATTGGGGGGGGTCTCTCACGATGGATTCCCCCTCCACACCAGAGCAGAGCAATCCTATGTCTGAAGTATATCCTGCTCTTGAAGAAAAAGGATGTGAAAAAGGAGTCTGCAAAATCGGGAGGTGGGGGATGGGGCAGGAGAGAGAATAGAGAATAGCAAAAGTGTGTCACCCTTGAGTAAGGGAGCTCTCCTGGATCAAAAGTCACTTTTTAAGACTCAGGAAATGCAGAGAGGTGTCCTCTGAATTCACCCATATTCCCCAGGTGGCGTGCGGCACAAGCATGCGAGGACGGCGGTCACAGAGAATGTGACCATGGTTCGTTAATACCGCGTTGTTCTAGATCAGCCACGAATACATTTGCAATGCATGCTTCAGAGCTGGGGTTTATGGTTTCTGGCTCTTTCTAGTGGCCACTCCTGGTAAATGCACGTTAGAAATATATGCAAATAAGTACGCCTGGTTTTTTTAATTTTGTATTTTGAGGCAGCGGATGAAAGAACCAGTGGATAATGATAAATGGAGAACGGAGCTTGATTGTATTTCTTAAGGTGGAACTCTGCCTGGAAAGGGCAGCCGGCTTGCTCAGGATTGCGCAAGAGCTGTGCAGGATGGTGTGTTTCCTAAGCAGAATTCAGGAGAAAACACACTCAACTGCACAGGCATTTGCAATGTCCAGCCCAGAATGATGAGTGAGGAAAACCAAGTATCTGCATAAATAAATAAATAAATAAATAAATAAATAAATAAATAAATAAATAAATAAATAAATAAATAAATAAATAAACAAGGCTTACTTTTTATGTTTAACTTCTTAGAGTCATAGAATCACAGAGTTGGACGAGACCTCAAGGACCATCCAGTCCAATCCCCTTGCCATGCAGGAACCCCCATCACAGGACTCCCGACAGGTGGCCATCCAGCTTCTGCTTAAAAACCTCCAAAGAAGGAGACTCCACCATCCTCCTTTGGGGCAGCATATTATTCCACTGCCAAACAGCCCTAAATGTCATGAAGTTCTTCTTAACGTTCAAATGGTATCTCTTTTCCAGTAGTTTGAAACCATTCCCCCGAGTCCTAGTCTCTGAAGCCATGGAAAACAAACCAGTCCCCTCTTCAATATGACATCCTTTCAAATATTTAAACATAGCTATCATATCCCCTCTCAGCCTTCATTTTGTATATGATTGAGACATACAAAATAATGCAGGGCATGAGTAAAGTGGATAGAGGGACACTCTTCTCCCTCTCACAAAATACCAGAACTAGGGGACATACACTCAAATTGAGGGCTGGGAGAGTAAGAACAGACAAAGGAAAATATTTTTTCACCCAGCGCGTTGTTAGTCTGTGGAACTCCCTGCCACAGGATGTGGTGATTGTTGAGTGTTTATAAAATTTAAAACAAACATAAATTAAATATTGTGAATGGTTGGCTTACCTGTCTTTGCTAGACATAGTCAACTGGAAAGACATAGTGGAACTGGAAAAGGTGCAAAAGAGACCAACTAAAATGATTATTGGGCTGGCGCACTTCCCTTATGAGGAAAGGCTAAAACATTTGGGGCTATTTAGTCTGAAAAAAGGCGCCTGAGGGGGGATATGATTGAAACGTACAAAATTATGCAGGGCATGAGTAAAGTGGATAGAGGGAAGCTCTTCTCCCTCTCCCAAAATACCAGAACTAGGGGACATACACTCAAATTGAGGGCTGGGAGAGTAAGAACAGACAAAGGAAAATATTTTTTCATCCAGCGCGTTGTTAGTCTGTGGAACTCCCTGCCACATGGTGTGGTGATTGTTGAGTTTTTATAAAATTTAAAACAAATATAAATTAAATATTGTGAATGAGGTTGGCTTACCTGTTCTTGCTGGAAGGCACTACAGGAGTGTTTGGGGTGTGGCAATACAGGCGAGGCAATCAAACTGAGGTTTCTGTGCTGCATTGGGCAGGTGTAGGTAATCAAGCAGCCAGAAGTGTATTTAAGGAAAGGCTCCGGTGTTACACTTTGCTGAATCTGCTTAGATTCGGTTACACCAACTTTCAGGCTCTGTTTGAGCTGTTTTGCTTGTTGTGTATTATTCTGCCTACTGTATATGCTGTATATTTATTTGTTAAAGTTGAGGGCTATACTTTACTAGTAGTATACATTTAAAGTTTAATTTACAGTTCTGTGTTCTTTCGTTGTGTTGTGAATGGGATTGCTGAGTATAAGCAGGTATAGAATTTTTTTTAGTTGTTTATATAGAGCTGAGTATCAAGCATTGTATTTTTGTGTTTAATGGATAAATCTTTTTGTCAAACAATACAAATATTCTATTTTTCTACAGAATTGAGTGGGTCTATGCTATTTCATTATTTTAGTTCTCTTTACATTGTTTATCTTTCCTCATGGGAGAAGGCCATTCACTGTAAACTCTGTTGTTAAGGTTAAAGTTTTTTTTCTTAATCATTAACTTCAACTCATACTTCAGGACAGTGATGGCATCTGGCCTGGTTGCCTTCAAAAGAGGATTGGACAGATTCCTGGAGGAAAAGTCCCTCGCAGGTTACAAACCCTGATGGAGATGTGTCATCTCCAGGCTTAAAACCAGGGTACTTCAAGGGCCAGATGCAGGGGAGTGGTCTCAGGAGACAGATATCTAGTCTTGTGTGCTCCCAGATGCATCTAGTGGGGCCACTGTGAGATGCAGGAAGCTGGACTAGATGGGCCATTGGCGTGATCCAGCATGGCTGTTCTTATGTTAAGGCTAAACATCCCAGTTCCTTAAGCCACTCCTTGTAAGACATTTCTTCCAGACCCTCAACACTCTTGGTCACCCTCCTCTGGACCCATTCGAAGTTGTCAACATCCTTTTTAAATTGAGGTGCACAGAACTGGACACAGTACTCCAGGTGGGGTCTGACCAGAGCAGAATAGATTGGTACTATCACTTCCCTTGACCTAGACACGATGCTTCTCTTGATGCAACCAAGAATCGCATAGGCTTTCTCGGCTGCCATGTGACACTGCTGACTCGCATTCAATTTGTGGTCCACCAAGACTCCCAGATCCCTTTCACAGTTTCTAATTCTTCTTGTGGATTTAGATCCAATGCAGTTGTAACCCTCTCCTGTGCTCAGACACTGTCATGGTAAATCACCTGGGACAGAAACATCTCAAAAGCCTGAGAACCTCCAAATCCTTGATCTACCAGTAGATGCATCAGGGAGTTTCCTACCAGATTCCTACTTCTCCTTTTCCTGCATCCTGGTGGGGTGGCGGTTGGATGAGGCCACAGGGAGGGAAGCCCATCCCAGCAGAGAGTCAGCTTGCCGCCCAGAGACCTTTTGGGAGTGGGACGGCTAAAAAATCTTCTAAATAAAAATAAATAAACTTCTCCAGAGTTCAGATGCTGCTCTCTTCTCTCAGGCCTCAAACTCAGAAGACTCCTACTAGGATGTTTATCACAGGTAGCAGCGGAATATCAATTAGTTTTTATCAGGATGTCACCATTGATTAAAAAAGGCGGTGGGTCCAGGAGGATTGTGAGATAATTACATTTTCCGTGCTGCGATACTGTAATGTTTTATTTTTGGAATATCAACTTTCACCACCATAAACCACACTTGCTTAATATTCATCTCAGACTCCTTCGCACAATAGACAAACCGCCCTGTAGAGATACGGTCCTCGCCGCTGCTGACATAGCGCATCCTCTCTTTTGGTGGGGGGGAGTGAATGAGTGAAAGAGAAGCAGAGACTAAATGGAAGCCGTTTCCTGGTAGCTGCAGAAATAGAGAGTTGTCAGCAAAGTTCCCAGTGCCCTGCTTCCCATCCCATAATATCAGGAGGCTCTCCTTCGCACAGAGCTGAACGAACATTTGGGCAAAATATTGGAGGGCAAAACCCAGACCAGCCAAGTCAATTGCTATGGTTCCAGAAATTGCGGGGTGGGCTGGGGGCAGGGGGCTGAATGGCACCCCCTGATCTGACAGGAGACTTCAGCTACCTTCATGAGGGTGGAGCGACTGACACACACCAAGCTGCCTTCAGCTGGAGGTGATACTGCAGCCTATAACATAGAATCATTTTTAATTGATTTTTTGAAATTTTAAGACATACAAACAAATAACAATACAAGTGCATCCCCACCCCCCGGGACCAATCTGGTCTTCCATGAGTTCTTCTTTGTTACTCCATCATCTGTTGTTCTAGTATTCTTCTTAAAGTCCTCTTCTCCAGAACTGTCTTGAAGTATTTGTCGGCTCTTTCCCCTTCCCTTCTACTAATACAAAGTCTATAAATTTTCCCCAAATGTCGTAAAAAAATGTCTTTTTTCATTTCTCCTCGTTTAACTTTTAAACTACAAGACAATTTATCGTTTATGGCTATATCCCAAAGTTCGTCGTACCAATCTTCCATCTTGAGATCTAATTTAGATTTCCAATTTCTTGGTATAATTAATCTAGCGGCTGTCATAAGTAGAGATGGGCACGACTCAAAAAAATAATTTTTCATTTTTCGTTTTTCGTTTTTCGTTTAGGGGGTCCGTTTCGGTTCGTTTTCATTTTTCGAGGGTTTTCTTGCACATCGTTTTCGTTTTCGTACGAAACGAAACGAAAAACATAAACGAAAACGAAAAATTTTCGTTTCGTTAGCATTCTTTTCAATGCAATGTGTCTGCCGTAACGAAAACGAAAAACACGGCAAAAATTTTTGTTTTGTTTCCGTTGTCGTTTTGCTTCCGAAAATTTTTTCGTTTTCGTTTTCGTTGCGAAACGAAATGAAAAAACGAAAACGAAAACGAAAATTTCGATGAGTCGTGCCCATCTCTAGTCATAAGATTTGCTATTAGTTCCTTTGTTGTAGCATCATAATCTCTACTAGATAACAATGATAACAGTGCTGTCTGTGGATTACAATCAATATCTACTCTAATCATGTCACTTAGCTCTAAGAAAACTCTTTTCCAAAATTTTGAACCATTTCACATTCCCACCAGAGATGCATATATGTACCTATCTTTTTTCACATTTCCAGCACATCTTAGAGTATTCTGCATTCATTCTATTCAACCTAATTGTTGTCAAGTACCATCTAGAAACCAGTTTAAAATAATTTTCTTTTATCCTAACCGATATATAACATAGAATCATAGAGTTGGAAGAGACCTCAAGGGCAATCTAGTCCAACCCCCTGCCATGCAGGAACCCCCATCACAGGACTCCCGACAGACGGTCATCCAGGATCTGCTTAAAAACCTCCAGAGAAGGAGACTCCACCACCTGTCTTTGTGGCAGCATCTTCCACTGCCAAACAGCTCTAACCGTCATGGAAGTTCTTTCAAATGTTCAAATGGAATATCTTTTCATAGAAACCTAGAGTTGGAGGAGAGCTCAAGGGCCATCCAGTCCAACCCCCTGCCCTGCAAGAACCCCCATCACAGGACTCCTGACAGATGGCCATCCAGCCTCTGCTTAAAAACCTCCAAAGAAGGAGACTCAACCACCTTCCTTTGTGGCAACCTATTCCACTGCCAAACAGCTCTAACTGTCATGAAGTTCTTCCTGATGTTCAAATGGAATCTCTTTTCCTAAAGTTGGAAACCATTTCCTCATGTCCTAATCTCTGAAGCCATGGAAAATAAACCAGTCCCTTCTTCAATGTGACATCCCTTCATATCTTTAAACATAGCTAGCATATCCCCTCTCAGTCTTCTTTTTGTACACAGTACTCCAGGTGGGGTCTGACCAGAGCAGAATAGTGTGGTACTATCACTTCCCTTGATCTAGACATGATGCTTCTGTTGATGCAACCAAGAATCACATTGGCTTTCCTAGCCACCGCATCACACTGCTGACTCATGTTCAATTTGTGGTCCACCAAGACTTCCAGATCCCTTTCACAGGTACTATTTTCCAGCCAGAGTAGGGGGTACCTTTTATCCTGCACAGTGTCGTCACAGCCAGTCTTTCCCTGACCAGGCAGATGTAAGAAGAGTGGCGAGGTTTTCCAGTCAAAGATGGGCATGAACTGAATTACGAACCAAACACGCGCCCAGACCCACGAATCAGGCTGGTTCATGGATCTGTTTGGTGCATTTGGCTTTGCCAAAACTTTTCCCGCCCAGTGCTTTGTTCTTCTCTTCCAAAGTAGACACCCTTGCCCCCTTCCTGCTGTCCCCATTACCTCCTTCCCTGTTCATGTGACCACCTCCTATTCCAGCACCACCTTCAGAGACAGCTGGCCCATTTTGCTGGGGGGAAATCTGGGGCTCTCCCCTTGAAGGTGGCAGCAGTGGAGAAGGAAGAGGCAACAGTGGCAGGACCAGCTAGGGAGGTGACTGGGAAAGCGGGACGTATCGGGTTCCCCTCCTTCCAGGCATGAAGCAGGGAAACTTATTTTATTTTATTTTATTTTATTTTATTTATTTATACAACTTATATGGCACCCACTACCCAAAGGCCTCTGGGCTGCTTACCATTAAAAAGCACAGTTGAAACAGTTAAAACATTAAAATGACAATGGACAATTATAAACAATAAAAGCATTTAAACACCAAACACTAAAATTTCCACCGGGACCCACAATCGATGTTATGTCAGTTTAAAAGCATCAGAAACAGGAAGGCACATCAATGTCGGTGCCAGGTGGGTCTCACTTGGGAGCGCATTCCATAGCCTGGGGGAAGCTGCTGAAAATGCCCTAGACCTACAAGCCATCCCTTTCACCTTCTTGAGGGATGGCTCTCTCAGGAGGCCTCCCTGGTTAGACCTTAATTGCCGGGTAGGTTCAAATGGAAGGAGGCGGTCCTTCATGAATCTAGGTCCTAAGCCATTTAGGGCTTTATATGCCAAAACAAGCACTTTGAATTGGGTTCAGGCAGCAACTGGTAACCAATGCAGGTTATGCAGAATCAGTGTGATTTGATCCCTGGTGGCTCTAACACTCACTAGCTGGGCTGCACGATTCTGAACCAGTTGCAATTGCCGAACCATCTTCAAAGGCTGCCCCACATAGAGTGCATTGCAGTAATCAATACAGGATGTTACCAGTGCATGAGTAACTGTCATGAGGCTCCGTTCATCCAGGTAGAGGCGTAGCTGGTATATTTTCCACAGTTGTAGAAAAATGGCAATCCATGAACCAACCATATATGTCTGGTAGTTGAGTCATGGCTACTGGACTTCTTTTTCTTGAGAGACAGAAACGTTTCGCTACTCATCCAAACAGCTTCATCAGGACTCATGAAGCTGTTTGGATGAGCAGCGAAATGTTTCTGTCTCTCAAGAAAATGAAACCCAGCAGCCATGACTCAGCTTCCAGATAAACTCACCTGGATGACTGAGAATATTCACAGACACCCCATATATGATGTCTGTCTGGTTTGTACCTATCTCTATGCCCAAGCAATGTCTTGCAGTGCCTGCGAAGGTCTGCTGGGAGAGCCCGGCTCCTCTCCAGGCTGTGTCCATGGCTATACTGACGTGTCCCACAGTGTTCTACCATTCAGCGTCTGGAATGAGCCTGAGCGAACTACTTTTTGCAGAGCACACCCCAAATCCCCCCAGCTGGCCCAACTTTGGGTCATGCTAAGTAGGGACCTGGTGCTTCCGAGCTCTGCCTGATTGCGAGCTCCCTTCTGTTTGTCCAAAGGCCTATCTCTTTCCATAAGTATCCAAAACCTAGTTCACTCTGTGTGCCCATCCTGTACCGATTTATGCATGCACTTCATGCATGCATGATCTTTGGGGGCTACTAAACCCTCTGGGGGGGATGGGAGCCACTCCTAGGTCACTGCCCCGGATCAAACTGGGATCTTCTGTTCCCGGCGAGTCTTTGAAGGTAACAGACACTCCTCTGGAGCTCAGGAATGCACAGCGCGTGCTGCGGGCTGCCAGCAAGCGCCTGTGTCTATCGCCGCCATCTTGTCCCTCCCACCAAAGTGTGTTTCTGCACGCTGTTCAGAAATATCTGGTGTGTCTAAGGCACAGTTTCACACCAGGGCATGCTGTCCGACGCAATACCTACAGTGATTCCCAGCATCCCGTTCATCGTGGAGAACCCCACAAACGCTCCCAGCTTCCGTGTCACCAAGAAAGGCCCAGGCAAACCTTGCATCATTGATGAGTTTTAGCGAACATAAGAACATGAGAAGAGCCCTGCTGGATCAGGCCAAAGGCCCATCTAGTCCAGCTTCCTGTATCTCACAGTGGCCCCACCAGATGCCTCTGGGAGGTAGATGCAGGCAGGTAGGCAGGCAAGGCGAGCCCGGGCTGCTGGGAGCTCGGGACAGGAGGGGTCACTCCTGCTGGGGGTGGAGGGGGCTCCTCTGTCTGCCACAATTGAGCAAGGGAGGGGTGAAAAGTGGAGCAGGTGGGGGAGGGGAGGGGGCCCTAAAAGAGAGAGCCGCCGCCACCGCCGCTGCTAAGATGTGTGTGGGGGGCGCATGGGCGCACCCCCTTCTGCCCTGCCTCTCTCCTCCCATCCTGGGTGGGAGCAGGCAAAACTTGACAGCTATGGAATGGTGGCTCAGTAGACTAGAGAGCTGAAACTGTCGGCTGCAAAGTGGGCAGCTCAGCTGTTTGAATCCCAGGTGCCACGAGCTCCCTCTCTTAACCCCAGTTCCTACCAACCTAGCAGTTTGAAAGCATGTGAATTCAAGTAAATAAACAGGTACCACCATAAAAAGCGGGAAGGTAAACAGTGATCTGTGCGCAGAAATGCATTCAACCTTAAGGACGTAAGAACCTAAGAAGAGCCCTGCTGGATCAGGCCAAAGGCCCATCTAGTCCAGCTTCCTGGATCTCACAGGGGCTCCACCAAATGCCTCTGGGAGTGGACGAGATTAGATATCTGTCTCCTGCTGCCACTCCCCTGCATCTGGCCCTTGAAGTACCCCAGTTTTAAGCCTGGAGGTGACACATCTCCATCATGGTTTGTAACCTGTGATGGACTTTTCCTCCAGGAATCTGTCCAATCCCCTTTTGAAGGCATCCAGGCCAGATGCCATCAGCACCTCCTGTGGCAGGGAGTGCCACAGACTAACAACACGCTGGGTGAAAAAAAATATGTTGTGTTTTTCTTTTTATCATTTTTGGTTTTCCTCTTTTCCTGCCATCTTCAGCTTTTCCTAGCATTACAGTCTTCTCTAGAGAGACATGTTTACTGCCGTGTCCAAAGGGCACCAGCCCTGGTTTCATCGTTTTTGCAAAAAAAAAAATGCTGTCCTGGCCGAACGCTTCTGGGTTTTTTCAACACACTGAGTAAAAAAAAAAAACCATTTTCTTTTGTCTGTTCTCACTCTCCAAACCCTCAGTTTGAGGGGATGTCTCCTAGTTCTGGTATTTTGTGAGAGGGAGAAGAGCGTCCCTCTATCCACTTGACTCATGCCCTGCATTATTTTGTACGTCTGAATCATATTCCCCCCTCAGGTGCCTTTTTCCCCAGACTAAAGAGCCCCAAATGTTTTAGCCTTTCCTCATAAGGGAAGTCCCCCAGCCCAGTAATCATTTTAGTCGCTCTTTTCTGGACCTTTTTGTGTGTGGCACCGTTTCCCCTGGCCTTAATTTCTGCAAGGGCCATGATGGGTTGGTTGAGCAGTTCCTTGGGGGCCACAGGTGGCATGAAGGTTCAAAGAATAAAAGGATGTTTCAGAAGCAGCACCGGGCAAGGCCCGTGGAGTCCCTACGTGTCTCTTGGTTTTGGCCCTTTCCAGCTCAGAGAACTCTCTAGCTTGGGCTTCAGGAGGGGCTCTCAGCAAGCATTCTCCAGGAGACCAAGGCATAGCAAATGTCTTCCATTCTGGGGCATGAGATTTGAAGAGTGGACCTCCTTTGCAATGGACTGGGTGGTGGAGGTGATGGATGTTGTCCCTCAGCATGGAGTCTTCCATCAAGGGGGCTGGAGGGATTAGAAAGAGGTTGCCCAGAACAAACCCTCTTATGGTGGGACCGCTTGCCTCTGAGTCCTCCCCAGCTGCCTTTCCGCTCTATGCTGGTCTATGCTCCACAGCTGCCCACTTCCATTTCTACCTTCATCAGCCCAATGTGGCCCACTTTGGCCCAGGATCCCATCTGCTTCCATGATAGTGGGCCTTTTGATTGGAGTTTTCACAGCCTTGCAAGCTGCCTTTAGCTACTTTGGCTGAGAGGAACTGTTCTTGACTCGGGTGACAGTCCATCTATCCTATTCTATATCCTATCCTATCCTATCCACACTATTCAATCACTTCTTTCCTGCCTCTCTCCTTGGAACTTTTCCTTCCTGTCTTGAGTCCATTGGAAGTTTTTGAGTCACTCAGCTGTGTTCCTCCATTTGCTATTTGATCTGTTCTACTGTAAGTAATGAAACATTTTATTCTTTTTCCTATTATTGCCTCGGAGTGAGTTATTGAGACTGCAAGTGCCAGTTGATGAATAAAAACAGGAGGACTAAACTGGGGAACTTGAAGTTAATTCTGCTAACAGAGTTTTACCAGGAAAATCAAAACTTGTAAATATTTTATTCCTACACCTTTCTCTCCTTCCTCTCCTTGAAGACCAAGGTGACTTTTATGGACCACTAAAATTGGTTTTCATGTAATGGCTCAAAACAACAGTGGTGCAGTGAAAAATGCAAAGGTCTGGTAGAGATGGATCTGCATATTGATTAATAGGTGGCTATAATAAGCTTGCTTCTATTCTTGGTCACTTCCACAGCAGAACAAACATGCGTGCACGTGCGCACACACACACACACACACACACACACACACACACACCAAGAAAGAATAACTTTGCTTGTCTCTCCTTCAGCTTATTTTGCAAGCAAAAGGCATGGGATGGTAATTCAGCTAAGGCTGGCAGTAATAATTACCTTTTGCACCATCAGCAGGAAAAAGACAGAGAGAAACAGGGTCCTTGTTAAGTTAATGTGCAACACACTTTGTGGGTAAACGCATCCCTCATGCAGCCAGGAAAGGAGCCATGGGAACAATTCCACCTCGCACAATCCAGCTGAGCCAATTCGCCTTTATAGGAACAGTTCCGCCTGGCCCTATGTGAAAGGTTGGGCCCTTGGTTGTTTCTTCTTCTTCTTCTTCTTCTTCTTCTTCTTCTTCTTCTTCTTCTTCTTCTTCTTCTTCTTCTTCTTCTTCTTCTTCTCCTTCTCCTTCTCCTTCTCCTTCTCCTTCTCCTTCTCCTTCTCCTTCTCCTCCTTCTCCTTCTCCTCCTCCTTCTCCTTCTTCTGCTTCTTCTCCTTCTCCTCTCCTTTTCCTTTTCCTTTTCTTTTTCCTTTTCCTCCTCCTCCTCCTCCTTTGCTAACAGCTACTCCATAGGAAACACAAGAGAATATTCATTAGCATGAAAGTGTTGCCTCTCCTTCCTAAGGGTGGAAAGCCGCAGCTCTGAAGAGGCTGCTTTGCTGACTGAGGAAGCCAGGAGTTGAGAGTCGAGGTGGCGGCGGTGTGTGTGAATTTCATTCTCTCCAGCTGGCAGGAACTGCAGGAGACATCCATGTGAACCTGAGCCAGCTCCAAAGCAGGAGAAGGTGTTTACCTTGGCAAGGCTCCAGGTGATAGCCAACTGGCAACGCTGGGAGGGTTCTCAGGCAGGTGACAGAGAAAGCTTGCTTCTGATAGCTCCAGAAGGTAGGGACTTGGAGGGAAGGGGTTCAAGGGATGACAGAGCAGATTCTGAAACCTTGGGGAACTTTCTGGAGGCCAGGAGGGCTGAGGATGATGGGTGAGTGTTCTTTCTTTTGCACCATCATTGGCCAACATTAGCAGGCATCCTTACATTCAAGATGGACGGAACTCAGGAGTTGTTGGGGAATTGCTGTTTTTTTGTTTGTTTGTTTTTTGTTTTTTTGGGGAGAAAGCAGGAACCAGGAAAATTACAGATGGTATCCATCCATTGATGAGAGGCACTGCAGAGGCTGAATCTTACATCGGGTCTTCCTGGATCCATATCTTCCAAAAGAAGATGCCACCCACTAGAGGGCTATGGCACAGCAAACTCCAGACTACTCTCAGAGTTAGAACCATAAAATCATATAATCATAGAGTTGGAAGAGATCTCAAGGACCATCCAGTCCAACGCCCTTCCATGCAGGAACCCCCATCACAGGACTCCCGACAAATGGCCATCCAGCCTCTGCTTAAAAACCTCCAAAGAAGGAGACTCCATCACCCTCTGTGGCAGTGTATTATTCCACTGCTGAACAGCTCTAACTGTCATGAAGTTCTTCCTAATGTTCAAATGGAATCTCTTTTTCCTGTAGTTTGAAACCATTGCCCCGAGTCCTAGTCTCTGAAGCCATGGAAAACATACCTGTTCCCTCTTTAATATGACATCCTTTCAAATATTTAAACATAGCTATCAAACCCCTCTCAGCCTTCTTTTTGAAAGGCCAAACATTCCCAGCTCCCTAAGCTGTTCCTCATAAGACATTTCCTCCAGACCTTCAACCATCCTGGTCGCCCTCCTCTGTACCCACTCGAGGTGGTCAACATCCTTTTTAAATTGAGACACACAGAGTTCATGGGTCAGACTTGCCTCTTGTCTTGGAAAACGCCCTCTGAGTTCTGCAATCCCCCAACTCCTCTCAGAGGAGCCAAGTTCAGCACCATGGACAGCTATCTTTCCTGGCCCTGTGATGCATCCCTGGGTGGTGTTACATTACCCTGCCATTTCTTTATGAATGAGTGAGGCTTTCAATAGAAGGGCAGCTGAGAGGGGGCATGAACCCCATTGCCTTTGCTTTGTGTACTCAAGGGTGCTTCGTACATTGCAGCACTCGCTCTGGTGAAGAGGAAAGCGTGTCCCCCTGCATTTGCAGTGACACGATTGACAAAACACTCCAGCCGGGGGCCTTGAGATTTCAGTCTAGACCTGAATATATTGATGAGAGTCATCTCAGTGTTTAGTCCTTCAGACAAGGAGTGTCTGCCTTGCTGGGCTTGGAGAGGAGATCTGAAGCAGGGCATGGAGGCCGTAAGCAGCATCAGCACTCTCTCTCTCTCTCTCTCTCTCTCTCTCTCTCTCTCTCTCTCTCTCTCTCTCTCTCTCTCTCTCTCACTCACACACACACACACACACACACACACACACACACACACACACACACACACAAGATTCTTATCCAAGCCTAGTGGATACAGCAGACCAAGGCACCTCCACACAAGACCAAGAACAGGCTGTCCCTTTATGGACCACCTGAAAAATCATCACACAAGAGGTGAGCTTTTGTGGAATGAACACCACTTTCTCAAGCTTGTACCATTGTGAAGAAATCCAAAACTTCATGGCCAGAGGGACTTCACTGTGGATGTCCTTCTTAGATGGCATCCAGAAGGAGGCACAGGAGGCTGTGGGTGCTGGAAACCACACAATTTCATTTATTTATTTATTTATTTATTTATTTATTTATTTATTTATTTATTTGATTTGATTTGATTTATATGCTGTGCCTTCTAGCCCAAAGGCTACTCAGCTTACATTCTACAAACCAAGATTTCCGATCCACAGCTTGCCTCAGTTGTAACCTGTCCTGAACGTAGCAAGTGATATTTGAGCAGCAAAAGTTTGCATATTGTATGCTGATTTTTTGTGCTTCATCTGTCAAGATGTCGCCTATTCTGGCATTTGTATTTTAACTTGTAGGGACCCCCAATTTCAGTCTCATCACAAGAAGTTGAGTAGGATCCATTCCTGACAAGAGAAAGTCCTTCCTCCATTGCTATGTTCTGTGCCATCAAATTGGAATCAATGTACAGTAGCCCTAAAAGGGGTCCTGCAATAGATATCTATCTCCTGATCCCACTCCCCTGCATCTGGTCCTTGAGGTACCCTGGTTTTAAGCCTGGAGATGACACATCTCCATCATGGTTTGTAAGCTGTGATGGACTTTTCCGCCAGGAATCTGTCCAATCCCCTTTTGAAGGCATCCAGGCCAGAGGCCATCACCACCTCATGCGGCAGGGAGTTCCACAAACTAACAACATGCTTGGTAAAAAAGTATTTTCTTTTGTCTGTTCTCACTCTCCCAACCCACAGTTTGAGTGGATGTCCCCTAGTTCTGCTATTTTGTGAGAGGGAGAAGAGCATCCCTCTATCCACTTGACTCATTCCCTGCATTATGTTGTGCATCTCATACTGCTCTGACAGTTAAGAGGTTTTGTTCCTGTTATCCAAACTAAATCTGCCTTCCTGTATCATGTGCCCATATTTGCATATTTGTAAGGAATGGAAGATAGATGCATGTTGCTGGTAAGGTGTAAGCATTCTTGGCCTGAAATAAGATGAAGATCCCGTGTGTGTGTGTGTGTGTGTGTGTGTGTGTGTGTGTGTGTGTGTGTGTGTGTGTGTGTGTGTGTGTGAGAGAGAGAGAGAGAGAGAGAGAGAGAGAGAGAGAGAGAGAGAGAGAGAGAGAGAGAGAGATGAAGATGGGGCAACAGCACAAAGGTATGATGGGACCTTGGGAACCTGACTTTGAGACTCTAACTCTTCACTGAGATGAGCTCAGCTTTTGAGCCTTGGCCTCTTGAACAATGCTTTTAGCATCTTGGCAGTCTTCATCTACTCTTAGCAGTTAAAGGGAGTTTGAAGAGGGAAGATCCTGGTACAGGAGTCTTCCTAAGGATAGGGAACCAGTGAATAACTGCAACTAAGGGAATCCCAAGGGCGGTGGTGGGGCCATCAAACCAGGAAAGGACAAAGACGTGCCCAGTCCGCATGCTCTGCCAACAAGCTGCCCAGGAAGGATACAAAAAGAGAACCCAGGCAGTTGGAGCTTCTGTACTCTGAGACCAAAGTTTTGGGATCATTTTGCCCTCTTTTTCGGAAGCAGGGCAATGCTGATTGACAGCTCTTCTTTTCTCTCTTGTGGTGAGTACAAAAATGGGACATGAATGTTGAATGCAAGGAATGAATGAAACCCCAATTGTTAACTCTATAATCAATAGGCAATAAAGTATATTCATTTGCACCTAGTATTGTGTGTCTTATTGGGGTGGGGTCTTTTATTTATTTATTTATTTATTTATTATTTATTTGTTGAACTTATATCCCGCCCATCTTCCCAGAGGGAACTCTGGGCGGCTGTCTATATTATTGTTCTCCTTGGGATACAAAAGAACCAGTGATCTTTTAAGGCTGTGACCTACCCTGTACTCTGGGATGACGGAGGTCACACCCTGTCCTTCCTCTCTTTGTCAGACTTGGAATGGAAATTCAGAATAAGATTTCTCTCTCTGTTTAAGATGTGGGTTTAGGTTGGCCAAACCTGCTCACCTCTCTAGGGAAAAGGCAGCTGCCTTGTTGTTGTTGTTGTTGTTGTTGTTGTTGTTGTTGTTGTTGTTGTTGTTGTTGTTGTTGTTGTTGTTGATGATGATGATGATGATGATGATGATGATGATGATGATGATGATGATCATGATCATGATGATCTTCTTCTTCTTCTTCTTCTTCTTCTTCTTCTTCTTCTTCTTCTTCTTCTTCTTCTTCTTCTTCTTCTTCCCTTCTCCTTCTCCTTCTCTCCTGATTTCTTGTTTAGTTCTTGGTCCAAAATGAATGGCAGTGTTTTGTTTTTTTGGAGTGGGGGGTCGGAGGATCTTGGAGTAGCAGGGCCGAGCCCGCTCTTTTCCATCCTGTTGCCAGGAATTCACCACGGCAGCTGCTTGGGGGGGGGGGAAGGGTTGTCTTAAATCAAGAAGGAGCTGCCGGCTATCGCTCTCAACGCAGCGGCTCCGAAAGGTGTTTCTTTTTTGTCAACTGAGGGAATGTTGCCGGTGAGAAAGGACCCTCCCTGCGCTGGACGAGGGCAAAGATGCTTCCTAAGAGCAGCAAATTGGAACAAATTGCTGCTCGTTGGTTGAGGACACGGACGAGACGCCTTTCGTTCAGGCAAGGAATCACAGGTTTATTTCTTCCACAGCAAGGCGCTCCACAGTGTGAGGGGAAACATTCCCCATCTCTTCTTCCACCGCTCGCATTTATGTTTTAACATTACTCACCACCTACCTGACTACCTGACTATTGTGATTTGTTTATTCCCTCTCTCTATGTTTATTATGTTTGCTTCATATATGTAAAATGTTGTTTAGATTTTGTTGTTTTAAATTTCCTGGAATTGTTCTCTGAATTAGGCTTGGCAGCGTGTAAATCCCAAAATAAATAAATGTCAAAAATGTTTGGATAGCACGGCCATTTCACGGACAAATCAATGTCTCCATATTAATTTTTTTTTTAAAAGGGGGGACGGGGTAACAGGAAATTACATTTGTGACACCAGTATGCCGTTCAAGAGGTGTGTGATTGGAGCATGGTGGATCATTTGCCGTTCTACAGTGGCAGGCTTGCCATAGAGATTAGGGATGGGCATTTCGTTTCAGAATCAGTACGTTACAAAACAAACCACATGATCCCAGGTGGTCCTCGGAACTGGCTGATACATGCAGATCCAATTGCTTTACCTTTCTCTGTCTCGTGCAGGGTTAAAACCCAACGAGGAAGCACGCTGCGATGTCATCTTTCCTGCTTTGTGCTGCTGGCCAATCAGAGAGGGAAGTGGGATGATGCCTGCCCCTGCATAGCTCCTGATTGGCCAGCATCACAGATCTAGCACAGATGACATCGCAGTGTGCTTCCTTGTTGGATTTTAACCCTGTGCGAGACAGAGAAAGGTAAGGCAATTGGATCTGTGTCTATCAGCCGGTTCCGAGGACCACCTGGGCTTGCGTGGTTTGTTTCATAACCCACTGGTTCCGAAACTAAATGCCCATCCCTAATACAGATCTGAACTCCTGCCACACGATATTGGCCATGGGACACAATCGCGCAACCCAGTATGAAACAAAAACTGTGAGAAAGTAGAGAGGCATTCTGGATGTGTAAACATAACCTCCGACTGGAAGCCACTGTGACCCTTCGAGAAGCGTGTATTATGGCTTCTTGAAGGTGCTTTGTTAGCAGTCAGATCCCTGACGGAATTAGCCCCTTTGCAACAAACCCCTTGGAGAATTTCGCCAAGGATCCCTGCAAGATTACGGTGAATCCACCAGGTTGGGTTTGATTCCACCCCCAACCCCCGCTATTTTTACCAAGGCTTTCAATTAAATTGTTTGTGCTGGTTTTCTCTCTCCCCCCCCTCCTTTCATGGTCCTGTGCTTTTATCGACTGCTGTTTATTGATTTTTGTCTGCGGCTTACTGTTTATTTCATTGTCGATTGTGCTTCATAGCTTCTTGCTATGTTGTACATTGCTTTGGAGACACCTTGTTGAAAAGCCCCTGATCCAGTCTGGAAATGGACTTCCCAGCCAGTGTCTCTTCTTATCTAAGGCCTGCCCTGGTTCAGAGATTGCCAGTGAAGGGATTAAGAGAGAACCATAATCCAAAGAAGGAACCTTCTGTCCAGAACCTCCAGAAGGAAGTTCTGTCCAAAACCTCCATTTAGAGAGCTGGTGTGCACTGGGGTGTGGGTTACTCCAGTCCTTAAGGGAATGTAAGTGAGCAGGTTCTCATCCGGATAGCTCAGGGGTTGAAGGCATCTGGCTATGGAGCCAGAGTTGGGAGTTTGATTCCTCATTGGCCCTCCTTGAGAGTTGCAGGATGTGATGATCCATATGGTCCTTCCTGCTTTGCAGTTCAAAGGCTATTCGTATTAGTATCTCTTGTCCTCATTGCAGTACAGCACTCCCCCATTTTATTGAGGGAGTTAAGCACCTGATCCAACCACAATAAAGGAAAATCCGCGAAATGCAGATGCCTCAGCAAAATGACCATGGGCTGCTCCTACCTGCTGCGCTTCCAAAGATAGGTTTTTAACCCCCTCCTGACACCTCAGGAAATCTTGCTGCCAGGAGCTCAACGACTGTTTGCTGAGATGTCAGGAGGGGGTTAAGAACCTCTCTTTGGAAATGCAGCGGGCAGGAGCAGCCTCACGTCAGTTTGCTGAGGTGCCAGGAGGTGGGAGGAGCCTCGTGGCACGTTGGTTAAATGCCTGCCCTGCAGGTAAAACTGTGCTCACGACCTGGGGTTCAATCCCTGGTAGCAGACTCAAGGCTGACTCAGCCTTTCATCTTTCCAAGGTTGGTAAAATGAGTACCGAGCTTGCTGATGGGGAGGAATGTGTAGCCTGCATTACTGTAATTAGAAACTGTAAACTGCCTAGAGATTACTTGAAGTGGTATGGGGCAGGATATAAGCAGAACACTTTTAAAAACCTCTCTTTGGAAGCCTGCTTCTCTCAAGGAAAAAAAAGTGATATACTCAGTATATAATATACGAACCACATTGTGGTGGGGGACTACTGTATTGCAATGATGACATCCAATCAAAATATGGCATTGCACCAGTCACTGACAATATGTGTGAATCCCATCTACAGTAGTATGGACACGTCCTGCATGCTGATGAGGAAACTCTGGCCATAAAGGGTCACACCCTGGAGTTCAGCAGACGAAAACAGCACTGGATGAACACCCTCAACAATGATATGAAGTTGTCCTGGGTTCACCCAGAGCTAGCCCACAACTATGTCAAATGGAACAAATGCTAAGGAGGAGTAGGAGGAGGAGGAGGAGGAGGAGGAGGAGGAGGAGGAGGAGGAGGAAGAAGAAGAAGAAGAAGAAGAAGAAGAAGAAGAAGAAGAAGAAGAAGAAGAAGAAGAAGAAGAAGAAGAAGAAGAAGAAGGTATACACTGAAGTATTGGTGACAACGAATCCACCGAGCTTCAGCAATGTGCCAGCTTGCCACCTCACCTGATGCCAGTAGACGTCAGTTCCGCATACGTGCCCATGGGATTGTGGCCTCAATCACGCACCCAGGCAACTGTCTCCTTTGAAACTACACAATAAATTAAAACATCAAATATTCATTGCATCATCTCCGTTTGACATTTCATTCTCATCCATAAATTGCACGGGGAATAAGCGCTCGGCCGTATTATTAATTACCCATCCATTATTTATGCCCTGCTGTATTATTAATAGAACAGCAACATTTGGGTGTATTTTTTTAAAAAAGACAGATCCCTTGTTGATACACAAGTGGGAGATGGAACATGCCTGACTGGATGGTGCAACCCATACGTGGAAGGATGTGTCTACTGTAGAAGCAAGGTGCTTTGGCTTGGGTTGCTCCAACGGGATCAGGTTATGGAGGGCTACGAAAGGACCGTATCTGAGATGGAACAAAGACCACTGATTCTGTGGCCAGTGAGAAGTTCATGATCTGGGTATGGTGAAGGTAGCAAGACTCACTCTGTTGTTCTCTGAAACTGGCAGCGTCTTGGACGTGGACTCAGAGGCCAAGGAGCCACTGGAACAATCAGAGAATCTTCAGAACTTGAGCATCATGAACTTGTTGCGCAAGACCATTGAGTCCAACTCCCTGCTCAAGGTAGGAATGCACTTCAGTGGATCACTGTTGTTGTTTTGTGTGTGTGTGTGTGTGTGTGTGTGTGTGTGTGTGCGTGCGCACGTGCGTGCGCACGTGCGTGTGTCATTACAGTTGTGACTAACTCTTCGTGACTCCATGTCCATGGAGTTTTCTTGGCAGGAATACTGGAGTGGCTTGCCAATTCCTGTACTATGAAATAACTCCCCAAGGGTCATCTGCTGATCACCGGCATTTACCGCATGTCAGTCCAGTGGGATCCCCATCGAATGAACCATCCTGAGACCGAGAAGAGATTTCTGTGGCCAAAAACTCTGGAGAGGAAGAAAGCAACCCAAATGTGTTTCGAACAATTGGCCAGCAAAATATGACCTTGGGAAAGAAGACATCAAATTCTGGCTCTTGCCGGGGCCACTGCCCTCAGGACGCCTATCCACGAATCAGCAGCAGAGACTTCCAGTGATTCACACACATCTAGAAGGTTTGCGGCGGGGTTGCCTTTGTGAAAGAAAGACAGATAATCATATTTTGGGCAACCCCCTTTGCATGACTTTAACTCTATGGGGGGCAGGGAGAGAAGAAGTTACGGTCACCAAAGCAGCAGCTACACCTGAAGTCACGTCTGATTTTTTAGGCATGTTGGCTATAACTTGATGAAACTCTTTATGCAAGAATTAGTTTGCAAAGTGAAAGATTCCGTCTCATTGGCGCAACCCTGTTGCGTCAGTTTCACTGCCAGCAGATGGGGAACGGCATAGCTCACAGGAGGCAAAGAATGCTGCCAACTCATGAGTTCTGGCTTGGAACGTCACCACCTTGGCATGCAGGCTACTGACTCCAGCCACAAAGGGAATCATGTGGCACTCAGTCCCACACTCCCCAAATGCTTAAGTAGCATTGCACCATAGTGGGCTTTCACTCGCCTCGTGGCGCAGTGGTTAAATGCCTGTACTGCAAGTAAAACTGTGCTCACGACCTGGGTTCAATCCCCGGTAGCAGGCTCAAGGTTCACTCAGCCTTCCATCCTTCCGAGGTCGGTAAAATGAGTACCCAGCTTGCTGGGGGGCGGGCAATGTGTAGCCTGCACACTGTAATTAAAATTGTAAACTGCCCAGAGACTACTTGTAGTAGTATGGGGCGGTATATAAGCAGAACACTTTGCTTTGCTTTGCTTTTAACCAGTTGTTGATGGCGTGCTGTGCTGTTTTTGTACTAGATGGATAGAAAAGATGAAACAGATTTTTCAAAACAAGAAGGCAAGCTGCAGAGTCACATGTTAACATCTTAATTGCAACCTAAAGTATTATGTTGGTTTTCTGTCTTTTGTTGGTGTGGTGTTTGTGGCCTCCTTAAAACCTTTCCTTTCTCGTGAACCAAAAAATAAAATAAAAAATTCCCCAGTCATTTAATTCCTTCCTACTATTTTTTTTGTTTGTTTGTTCACTTGACCTTTACATATCAGGTTATCTAAGTTTACAAATCTCTTTAAGAAGAAGGAGTCCAGGAACCATCATTCATGACCTTTCCCACCCAGCCTTCTGGCCTCCACATCTTTTCTATCCATTAAATGAGGCCGCTAGGACTTTGTACCAAGATTGCGGGGGATTCATCTGGAAGCATCATCTTTCACCACCTGTCTGCCACAAATGTCTGATTTGCAGTGATGTTTGTGTCCTTCTGTCTGTCAAATCCATCACAAGGCACAGGTAAGGCAATCTATTTTTTTTAAAAAAATCAAAACCATGTTGTTGTTGTTTTCAATGGCCCAATGGGCTTTCTAACTCCTTCTTTTTCTGTTCTGTACCTCAGAGTGAGGCCCCTGAAACAAAAAGCAAAGTGTGCTGCTTATATACCGCCCCATACCACTTTCAAGTAGTCTCTGGGTGGTTTGCAGTTTTTTAAATTGCAGGCTACACATTGCCCCCCCCCCACACACACACCACAAGCTGGGTACTCATTTTACCGACCTCGGAAGGATGGAAGGCTGAGTGAACCTTGAGCCTGCTACCTGGGATTGAAACCCAGGTCATGAGTGCAGTTTTACCTGCAATACAGCTGTTTAACCACTGCACCACCCTGAAAAATAATCCAACCTGGAACGTGCCCAAATTGCCTGCCAGGCTGTAATCCTGAACCAGAAGGAAGCTCTCCTTCCTGGGAGGAGGTAAATGTTGGATATAGGCCATCCGCTGCCCAGGCTGCAGGGACTCCATTCTGCATTGGCAGCCCTTTGTGCTGGATGCAAATGGCCCCAGAACCTCCACTGAGGAGCAGATGCTGCTTGAAGCAATCAGAAGGCCTGGAGGGCTCCGTTCTCTACCGTTTCCAGCATCCGTTATTGGGATCAGCCAGTGGGTCCCAGCTTTGTACCCCCAGATGTTCCTGGACTGAAACTGCCAGAAGTCTTCGACACCAGCCACGCTGGCCAGGATCTCTGGGAGTTGCGTTCCAAGAACATCTGGGGCCCAAGATGGCCCAAGAGAAGCACTGGATGAAACAGAGCAGGAGAGCCTCCAGAAACTTCTTTTAGCTTGCCTAATGACCCAGAGGGTGGATCCTTCCCTCAGTAGCAGAGCAGCTGCTACAAATCCAAAGTGTCCACACTTAGAAGCAGAGGCGGTGGCAATTGGGTGGTATGAGCAGAACTGCCTTAAGAGGTAAGGAATGTTTGGTCATCCTCCCATGAGGTGGTGAAGTTCTGCAAGATTCAAATTAACTTGGTTTCTTCCAAGGACTTGGTTTCTGGGAGGCAAGGAATAGGATTTGTTCTTTTCCTGACCATGGAAGAGATGGTAGCTGTGACGAACGGGAGGTGGGGAGCTAACATTCCCTCCATTTCTAGTTGCAAAGCTGCCATCTTGTCCATTCTCAACCTCTGGATGTACCCTTGGCACTCCCAAGTAAAATGGCACAACCGAAGTAAGCTATGCTGGTGGAAGCAGCTTGGAGGAACAAGATAAGTGGACTTACCAGGACAAAGCGAGTTTGTAGGCCAGATTAACAAACTATTTTGGCCACTTTAAGAAGACACAACTTGTGCCACATGAGCTATTGTGGGACTTGTGGTCCAGGAGGAGGAGGAGGAGGAGGAGGAGGAGGAGGAGGAGGAGGAGAAGAAGAAGAAGAAGAAGAAGAAGAAGAATTTTCCACCCTTTACTTCAGGGGTGGTGGACCTTTGGCCTTCGAGATGTTTTGGACTTCAACTCCCAGAATTCCAAGCTTCTATTGCCATTATGAAGTACTGTGAGAGTTGTGGTCCAAAACATCTGGAAGGTCAAAGGTTCCCCAAACCCTGCTCTACCTCTGCGTGATCTCCTTTCCTTGCAAGTGTTACAAGAAATACGCGGACCTATCTCATTACACGTGCAAGAGCTGCCTAATCTCCCCACTGCTGTTCTGGGGAAACTTTGGATGAGGAGCTGGTCCACAGCTGTGGGCTACACATCCTCAATACCTGGGACCACCCTCTCTGCACAGGTGGCAGCCGGATCCAGCTGTTGGAGAAGGACGCTGTATTCGGAACGCTTTTCAAAAGAGTCGCTCCGTCTTTGTAGGAGAAGAGAAAGGTGGCAACCTGGCCATGCAGAAACTCTGTCGAAAGACTCCTGGTGGTTTGGTACAACTTGAATGCTGGCTCGCCCGACACTCTGCTCCCTACTACTTTTGTTTCCTCTTATTGAAATGTAGCAGGGGTTTTGTTTTTGTTTTGTTTTGCTTTGTTTGCTGAGGAAGAAGAACGCAGAGCATCAAAGGAGAAGCGGTGTGTTCCTTGTGGCCTGCAAAGAATGCCACCACAGGGGTGGTGGTGTTGGAGGGGGAAGGAGGGGGGGTGCCATTTCTTTACAAGCTGTTTATGAAATATGAATAAAGAGAAATTGAAGGGTTCTCATTCTTCCTGCAGAACCAAATCAGGGCTGCTCATTTTGCGGGGTTTTTTTTTTGTTGTTGTTTTTGTTTTTGCTCTCCCTTTTTCTCCTTCCCATTCCTGCTGCACTCGCGTACAATTAAGGCAGTGGGCGAGGGAGTGTTCTTTCGACCTGGGCTGCTGATGGAGGAGAGCAATTTTGCTTGCATGGTGATTTTAAAAGCTGAACAAACAAACAAAAGCTTTCGTGGCTTTGCAAAACTGACACCACGAAACGGTGGCCTGGAATTTCAGAGTATAAAGCGGTGGGCAAAAGATCATTTTCTTGTTGTTTGCTGCTGAGCCAAATACGGTGAAAACAGGTATAAAGAGTGGCCACAAAAGTCCTGGAATCTTCCTGGTGGATCCCACCACAAGAAGCTACTGAGATGGATGCTATCTCAGATATGGGACCCACAGAACTACCAACATAAAGGCTAAACATTGCAAATTCACTTACAAGCTTGCTACCAGCAAAGCATGGAGCAAATAGCAGAACCTTGCCCAGGGTCCTGATCTAGTAAGGATGCCACGGAGATGAGAAGCTAGTCTGGGAATATTGAATACTCCTGCCATGAGTTGAAGGAGTCAACTAGAACCCCGGGCTCTCTCTCATTCCAGATATTCAAAAGAATTCTTTTTCTGAGGATGTATCTGCCTCCTGACAACCCTGAAACTCAAGCAAATACTAACACACAATGGACCACAAAAAAACAACACGGGTATTGAGTAGAGATGGGCATGAACTGAAAAAAATGCTGATTTGTTTCGTTTCATTTCATTTAAGGCTTCAGTTCATTTTGTTTTGTTTTTAACAAATTTTTTCAAAAAAATTGATTTCATTGGTTCGTTAAGTCGTTATTCATTTTTACCCGCTTCACCCCCCAGCACAGACTGCGGCGCTGGTTTTATTTTTATTATTATTTTATTTCTTTTAAGGTGCCAACCGGGCCACCCTTGGGGCCCAGTCGGTGCACTCTCTCTTTTTTTTAACTTTTCCAGCGCCTACCGCATGGCCCCTGGGGCCCAGTCGGCACTGGTTTTATTTTTATTTTTATTATTTATTATTTTAGGGTGCCGACCAGGCCACCCTTGGGACTCGATTGGCACTCCCTTTTTATTTATTTATTTTTATTTTTATTTTATTTTTGTCTCCCCCCCCTTCCGGGTTCAGACCCCACACTACACTGTAGTGTGGGGCTTCCCCCCCTTCCCCCCTTTCAGTGCCGACTGCACGCCCCCTGGGGCCTGGTTGGCATTGGGTTTTATTTATTTATTTATTTATTTATTTATTTATTTATTTATTTATTTATTTTAGTACTGACCACATGGCCACGCTACAGACCTCCAGACCAGCACCCGGTAGGAGACATCTCTCCCCCACCCCACCCCATTAACAAAATGAACCTAACCGAAACAATTTTGTTTTGGTTTCGTTTCGTTTCGTTTTAAATTTACCCCTAGGGTTGTTATTCATTTTGTTAGGTAACAAAATAAATAACAAATAACGAAACGAAATTTCAGTTCATTTCGTGCCCATCCCTAGTATTGAGATTAAATCCTGACACAGACCCAGGTGCCAACTCTGCCCATGCATCTTTTCTGGCAAGATGATTCCAGGACCTAACAATGCCACACACAATATCAAAGGCACTTTCACGTGTCCCGCAGTGAATGTGGTCTCTGCCACGTTTTGACCACAACGCCCCGCTGTGCTCTGCAGAGGACAATCAGGACAGTCTCTAGATCACTGGTGCAATGGACACAAATTGAACTTCAGAGACTGCAGTGCATAGAATCCTGTCTTCAACCACGTCGGTCTGCCAGGACGTTTGGCAGGTGATATGAAACTTGCTGTTTTGCAAAAGAAACCCTACAGATGAAAAATCTAGAGATAAACAGCCGAGATTAAATTTATACGCATGAGGAACACCCATATTAGACATGGGCATGGAGCGGCGAAATTTTCGTTTCTGTTACCGTTTGTCGTTTCCGTTACGTAACAAAATGACAAACGAAAATTGTGATGAAAATGCAATGATACGAATAGAACCACGAAAATTGTGGTTGTTACGTTTCGTTTCCGTTAATGGCGACGTGCAATGGAATGAGCTGTTCTAAATGTTAAAAAACGCCCTGGACATCCGTAAAAATGCAGCGATAATTATTTATATTGTCTGATAATACCTACCAGGGGGGCTGGGGTCCTTAAAACGTTTGTTTTTTGTCTTCTTCCATCGTGATGTATTTTTCTTTGGCACCAGCTACAAAATGGAGGCAAGCCATGCGATGGGATCATGTTCAACCAATAGCATGCCCAGGTTGCAGACTGGGCGGGCAGGTCTGGCAGCCACAGAGGGCATAAAAAGCTCTGGCAGCCCCTGTCCTCCTTGCAGTCTCTGGTGGGAGTTAGGGCAGGATTGCTGTCTCTGCGAGTCTAGCTTCAGTCCTGCAGCCTCCCTGTGTGCGTGCGTGCTGCGTACCTCTCGGTGAGTACCCTCCCCTGCCCCGCAGTGCAGTCACTCTGCGGCTGCCTTGCACCCTGGGCAATACCCGCCGCTGCCTTTCCAGCCTCCCTGCGTACCTAGTCTATACTGTGTCTCTGCCAGCATCCATTTTTTTTTTAGCGTTTTCCCTCTGGTCTGGGGCGTTGGGGGATGCCTGCGCTCAGAAATGCTTTAAAAATCACGCCAAAAGCGGGTAGAATCGACAAATGAAAAAACGAAAACCGGTAACGAAATTTTTCCAAAATTTCACGACAAACAGAAATGAACCGAAAGAGACCTCTCAATGACAAACGAAAAACCAAAACACCATTTTTTGTTTTGTGCCCATCTCTAACCCATATAAATGGACTGAATATCAGTCAATGTTTCTTAAATCACTACCAAATGTAATATTTATGTTGCTCTCTATTGTTATTTTCCTTCACAACTACCAGGCTCACCTTTCGCTGCAAGACTCAGATTGTCAATATACCCCATGCTAACACACAAGGTTCCTCTGCTATCTTCCTTTACTTTTTGTATACATTTCCATCCTTTCCTTAACTGATATTCCTATTCCTGTTGCAAGGATGATTTTCATCTGAAATTTGCACACAGCTGTGATGAGCACTCCTTCGGCTCATGGAAATGATACCACCTCAGACCTTGGATACATTAACTGCCTCTTTTAAATCTGTCAGCCAGGATTGCAACTCACAAAATAAGACACACACACAATCCCAGCCATGTTTGCAATGGTCCTGAGAAATACCATGTTTGCCCCCATGGATAAGACAACCCCACTTTTCTGACCCAAAATTACAGTTTCGCAACCACACTATTATCTCGTCAGCTTACTTCAATGTACAAGACAATCCTCAATTTTTAGTCTAACAAAAATGGTCTTAAATATAGGAAAATACAGTAACTCTTTCAAATTGTAATCTCCTATCCCAAGTGCCAAGGCCTTTTTGAAAAGGTCATTTTACAGGGTATTTAGTTACTGGTGTGTGAGGCAGGCGGTCACATGTATGTTTAAATTTCTGATGAGTGGCATGGAGGCATTGCTGCAAAATGAAATAAAACGAAATGGTGTGCATTTGGGATGAAGGAATGGAATGCAACAGGTCCTGAGGAGAGCTTGCAGAAGGTTAAGAAGATTTCCAGAATTATTTCCAGGGGGTGCTCACATAGATTCTCTTGCAGTGGGATGAGCAAACCACCACATGGTGCCTCATTAGGTCTCATTAGTAATGCTCCAACAGATGCTGGAGGTGCTGATCCGTGGTGTACATCTACAGGACTGAACAGAGATCAGGTCTTTTTAAGGACACTGTTGTGAAGTTAGGGAGTAGAGATGGGCACGACCAGGAAAAATGACGTTTCGAGTTGTCCTGTGTCAGAGCCGGCCCGTTTCGGCTCGTTTCCGTTTGTCATGAAATTTTTCAAAAATTTGTCATTTCGTTTGTCGTTTTTTCGTCTGTCGTTAGTACTGGTTTCGGGGGGGAGCGGGCTCCTGGAGGCACCTCTCTGGGGTGGGTGCCTCCTCTGCCCCGCTATGAAGGGAAAGCGGGCTCCTGGAGGCACCTCTCTGGGGTAGGTGCCTCCTCTGGCCCGCTATGAAGGGAAAGCGGGCTCCTGGAGGCACCTCTCTGGGGTAGGTGCCTCCTCTGGCCCGCTATGAAGGAAAAGCGGGCTCCTGGAGGCACCTCTCTGGGGTAGGTGCCTCCTCTGGCCCGCTACAAAAGGGTACGCATAGCCAATTGGATATGCATACCAAGTTGCAGTGGCAGGCAGAGGCACCTCTCTTTCGGGTGCCTCTCCTGTGACTCACTGCGGCATACGGTGCACTTGGGCTGGGGATGGGGAGGAGGAACAAAGTGAGAGAGGACCCCTATGGGCGCTCTCTGACTCACTAAGAAGGGAAGTGTACTTGCTGTAGTGCAATGTGAGTACACAGATCTGGCTTAGGGTTAGGGTTAGCACAAGGGCTAGGCTTAGTGTTATGGATAAGGTTAGGGTGAGTTAGTGGGGTGCACCTTTGGGTGCCTCTCTGACCCACTAAGAAGGACTGCCTTTTCTGGCAGAGCAGCAGAGAGGAACCAGGTGGTGAGAGGAGCACACGGCCAAAGGGCAGAGAGCTAACTTCCTGTTCTTGCAGGAGCAAGGGGCGGAGTTTTAGCTTTAAATACTTGCTCCCAGCAGCACGCGCCTGACGGCGCGTGCAAACTACAAAAAAAAAAACCCTTATAATTTCTTCTGGGTATAATTGAGTTCCTAAAGCCAAGCTACTCCCGAGGAAGTCCTACACACATTAGCAAGTTAGCACTGGAAACTTCCTGACGTGATTGCAGTTGGAGTAGAGGTGCTTTAGCAGCCCCTACACAGTTAGATTTTCAATGAACAACAAAAGAAGTAAAGAGTCTTACTAGATTAAAAAAAATAGTGCAAGTTTACATTTTTGAGACCTTCAATACATTTTATTGCACTCGTTAAAATGGAGTTGCAGGGAGCAGCTGTAGTTACCTGCAGTACTTGTGCCATGTTTGTTATCTTGACAGAGCGTGTGCAGAACTACATCTGCTGCAAGTGCAAGCTGGTGGCGCTATTGGAAGAGAAGGTCCAGCAGCTGGAGGCTCGCATATCTGACCAGCAACATATTAAGGAGCTTCAGCGGTTCCTGGACAGAGCGGAAGAGACTACTCAGGTCCAAGAGGAGTCAGGGCAAACTTCAGAGGAGGAAGTCACTCCCGCAACTCAGGAGGTGGATGGGTGGAGGAATGTGACTCAAAGGAGTAGAAGGCCAAGGCATCGCTCAGAGAGTCTCATCTTGCACAATCAATTTGAAGCTCTTTCCCTCAGCACACCTCATGAGGCACACATAGAGGAAGAATTGGTTCCACTGGAGGATCTCTCCCTCATCACTATTGATGAGATACAAGATCAGGTACATGTTGATGACCAGGCTGCAGGAGAGAAGCTCATTGTACTAGGGGATTCTATCATTAGAAATACAGAGGGATGGATTTGTGACGAGCATGATAACCGTATGGTCACTTGCCTGCCGGGTGCAAAGTTTGCAGACATCACCAGAAATATAGATAGCTTGTTAGAGAGAACTGGGAAGGAGCCAGTGGTCATGGTACACGTCGGTACCAATGATGTCGGGAAGGCCAAGCGGTCAGTCTTGGAAGCCAAATTCAGGTTGCTAGGTAGAAGATTGAAGACCCGGGCTTCCAAGGTAGCATTTTCAGAAGTGCTACCTGTTCCTCGTGCAGGACCCGCCAGACAGGCAGAACTCAGAAGCCTCAATGCATGGATGAGGCGATGGTGTCAAGAGGAGGGCTTTAGATTTGTCAGGAACTGGAGAACATTTTGGGACAAGCCAAACCTGCTCAGGAGGGATGGGTTGCACTTGAATCATGATGGGACCAGATTGCTGGCACTCAACCTCAAAAAGGCAGCAGAGCAGCTTTTAAACTGATAACTGGGGGAAAGCCGACAGGAGCTGAGTGGCATCCGGTTCGGAACACCTCATCCTTGGGGAATGAGGTTGGAGAGGGTAGAGAATCACATAGAAAAGACATAGCAGGTATAGGTATTAGCACCGGGAGACTAATGGAATGTGACAGTTCATCTACTGAAAATAAAAGCTGTGGGGCGAATAGAACAAGGCAGCAGCTGTTGTTGCGGGACCCACTGTACAGGTGCTTCTACGCCAATGCTCGAAGCCTCCGAGCAAAGATGGGAGAACTTGAACATTTGGCAGCTAGGGATAACATTGATATAATAGCCATAACAGAACCCTGGTGGAATGCGGAGAACCAGTGGGATACAGCAATCCCAGGCTATAAACTCTATAGAAGAGATAGAGGGGGGCGGGTTGGAGGAGGAGTGGGCATCTATGTCAAAGAAGGGGTAAAATCCAGCAGAATGGAGATTGACAGAGGGTCTGACTCCACCATAGAATCACTGTGGGTTAAACTACCAGGTCCAAGGAGTGATGTGATCGTTGGAGTATTCTATCGTCCACCAGATCAGAAACTTGAGGGGGACCTTGAAATGAGGAGAGAAATCATGGAGGTGGCTAAGAGGGATAGGATAGTAATCATGGGGGACTTCAATTATCCCCACATTGACTGGGCCAATGCGAGCTCCGGGCAAGAAAGAGAAACTGGGTTTCTCGACTTGCTGAATGACTGTGCCTTAGAGCAACTTGTCACGGAGCCCACCCGAGAACAGGCAACTCTGGATCTAATATTGTGTGATACACAGGACCTCGTCAGGAATGTGAATGTCACTGAGCCTCTGGGGAACAGTGACCATGCTGCAATTACCTTTGCCATGCATGTCGGAGGAAGAGTGTCAACCAAATCAGACATAAAAACCCTTGATTTTCGAAGGGCAAACTTCCCTCAGATGAGGAAACTAGTTAGAGAGAAACTGAAGGGGAGGGTTAGATGAATCCAATCTCTTCAGTGTGCATGGAGCCTGTTTAAAACAACAATAATAGAGGCCCAGCACAAGTGCATACCACAAAGAAAGAAGAGCTCATTTAAGTCCAAGAGGACACCGGCATGGTTAATGAGTGGAGTTAGAGAGGCTCTAAAGCACAAGGAGAGGTCCTTCTGTAAATGGAAATCCTCCCCAAATGAGGAAAATAAAAAGGAACACAAACTCTGGCAAAAGAAATGTAAAAAGATGATAAGGGAGGCAAAGAAAGACTTTGAGGAACGCATGGCTAGCAATATAAAGGGTAATAATAAAAGCTTCTTTAAATATGTTAGAAGTAGAAAACCTGCCAGAGAACTAATTGGGCCTCTGGATGGTGAGGGAGGAAAAGGGGAGGTTAAGGAGGACTTGGACATTGCAGAGAAATTGAACGAGTTCTTTGCATCTGTCTTCACGACAGAGGACCTTGAGCGGATTCCGCTGGCTGAGCCGCCCCTCTTGACTAAAGAATTAAATCAAATACAGGTTAAAAGAGAGGACGTTTTAGGACTAATTGATAAATTGAGGATTAACAAGTCACCTGGCCCAGATGGCATCCACCCAAGGGTTATTAGGGAACTGAGAAATGAAATTGCAGATCTCTTAACGGTTATATGCAACTTGTCTCTTAAAACGGCCACAGTGCCGGAGGACTGGAGGATAGCAGATGTCACACCAATTTTTAAAAAAAAAGGAAGGAGGGGGGACCCAGGAAACTACAGGCCAGTTAGCCTTACATCTGTCCCAGGGAAGATGGTGGAAAGCCTCATCCAAGAGAAAATCTTAAAACACATAAAAGAACAAACCTTGCTGAGAGAAAATCAGCATGGCTTCTGTAAGGGTAAATCTTGTCTGACAAACCTCTTAGAATTTTTTGAAAAGGTCAACAGGCACGTGGATTTGGGTGAACCGGTTGATATAGTCTATCTGGATTTTCAAAAGGCTTTTGACACAGTCCCTCACCAAAGGCTGCTGAGAAAATTGCACAGTCAGGGGATAAGAGGGCAGGTCCTCTTATGGATTGAGAACTGGTTGAGATCCCAGAAACAAAGAGTAGGTGTCAATGGGAACTTTTCACAATGGAGAGAGGTGAAAAGCGGTGTGCCCCAGGGCTCGGTCCTGGGACCGGTGCTTTTCAATCTGTTCATAAATGACCTGGAGACAGGGATAAACAGTGAGGTGGCCAAGTTTGCCGATGACACAAAACTTTTCCATGTGGTAAAAACCAGAGAAGATTGTGAAGAGCTCCAGAAGGATCTCTCCAAACTGGGGGAATTGGGTGAGAAATGGCAAATGCGTTTTAATGTAACCAAATGTAAAGTAATGCATATTGGGGCAAAAAATCCAAACTTCATCTATCAACTCATGAGTTATCCGTGACGGATCAGGAAAGAGATCTTGGTGTGTTGGTGGACAGCTCCATGAAGGTGTCTCCCCGATGTGTGGCAGCGGTGAAGAAGGCCAATTCCATGCTAGGGATTATCAAAAAGCGGATTGAAAATAAAACAGCCAACATTATAATGCCATTATACAAAACAATAGTAAGGCCCCACCTGGAGTATTGTGTACAATTCTGGTCACCGCATCTCAAGAAAGACATAGTGGAACTGGAAAAGGTGCAGAAGAGAGCGACTAAAATGATTACTGGGCTGGGGCACCTCCCTTATGAAGAAAGGCTAAAACATTTGGGCCTCTTTAGTCTGGAAAAAAGGCGATTGAGGGGGGATATGATTGAGACATACAAAATAATGCAGGGTATGAGTAAAGTGGATAGAGGGAAGCTCTTCTCCCTCTCCCAAAATACCAGAACTAGGGGATATACACTCAAATTGAGGGCTGGGAGAGTAAGAACTGACAAAAGAAAATATTTTTTCACCCAGCGCGTTGTAAGTCTATGGAACTCCCTGCCACACAATGTGGTGATGGCATCTGACCTGGATGCCTTCAAAAGGGGATTGGACAGATTCCTGGAGGAAAAGTCCATCCCAGGTTACAAACCATGATGGAGATGTGTAACCTCTAGGGTTTAAACCAGGGTACTTCAAGGGCCAGATGCAGGAGAGTGGTATCAGGAGACAGATATCTAGTCTCATGAGCTCCCAAACACATCTGGTGGGGCCGCTGTGAGATACAGGAAGCTGGACTAGATGGGCCTTTGGCCTGATCCAGCATGGCTCTTCTTCTGTTCTTATGTTCTTATGACAGTGTAGTGGCATATGGGTTAGTGTTAGGGTTCGGGTTCGGGCTAGGGTTAGTGGGCTTTTTATGCCTGACTGGCACATCCCAGAAGTCTCGGTCAGAACTTGGCCAAGTGGCCATGCAATTGGTGGAATGGCTCCAAAAATTTGCATGGTCCACTCCCATGGCCAGCCCATCATTGCGCAGGTATAAAAAAATAAAAATAAAAATAGAATAAAATAAAATCACTGGAGACGTTTTGTTGCAAGAAAAACCCACTGCTGCTACTGTAAAAATTCAGACAGTTTTAAAATAGCTATTTTTGCATGTTTCTGTGGTGCTTTGGTGTGTTTTTGGACCACGATTTCAAAATAAATATTGCGGTCGCCCCATTTTGGATCCCCCGCCCGCACCGCATGGCATGGCGAGTTGGCGAGACGACGAGGATGCCCCCCACCAGAGCAGCCCAGGACAGGAGAGGGGGGGAGGCCGGGGACCCCCCCCCCCCAGAAACCACCCCTCTGGTTGGTGCCCTCACTCAGGGAGGCATATTTTTGCCTGCTTTTTTGGCCGGGAATCAGGTTTTTTTAATTTTTAAAACTTTTTTCTGTGCCGCTTGGCATTGTGCGATCGCTGCAATGCCAGGAACGACGACAAATCAGACCCAATTTTTCTTTTTTCGGTTCGAGTTCGAGTTCTGGTGGAGTTATTGTTGTTTCCGTTTCCATTGCGTAACGGAAACGAGGAACGGAAACGGAAACGAGAATTTCGCCAAGTCGTGCCCATGTCTATTAGGGAGAGATGTGTCCATGCCCCACCTAGTGGCCGACAAAGTGACTGGAGAGGAGCAGGATGGCTGGCCATCACAGTTAGAGTACAGCCACATGATTATTTCTCCCTGGTTTTGGTTCTGCCACCTCTTACCTACACCCCATGTGTGACCATGGTGCATCTTACTCTGTTCCTGGTAGCTTCCCTGCTTGACTCATGAGAGGGATGTGATAAGAACTATGTCTGTGAAGATTCTCAGTCATCCAGGTGAGTTTATCTGGAAGTTGAGTCATGGCTACTGGACTTCTTTTTTCTATTGAGAGACAGAAACATTTTGCTGCTCATCCAAACAGCTTCATCAGTCTGAATACAGCTAGTGCAAGTCCTCCATCTTATAGTCAGCTTTGACCTCTTGTCACTCTGGTCTGAAATAGGCTCATAAGATGAACAATGGCCTCAGTAGCCTTGTTAGGTGGATGACGGTCTCAATAGGCCTTAAGGTGAACAATGGCCTAAGGTGCTGAAACCCATAAAGGATGAGTCGTTAGCTATGCCCTTGGTGGTGAAGGCTTTTTGATTTGTCTGGGTAGTGTTGAAAGCACACCCTGATAAGTAGCAGACGGACTATGCCTGAGGCCCCCCCCCCCAACTCTGTTGAGGGAGGGATTTTCAATGCTCACATGGATGGCTTCCCTGACTCCTCTCTCAAACCACCTGTCTTCTCTGTCTAATATGTGTACATCCTCATCTTTGAAAGAGTGCCCTTTGTCTTTCAAATGGAGGTGTGCTGCTGATTCTGGTCCTGAGCTGTTGCCCCTCCTATTTTGGATAAGAGCTGTACATGGCCCAAGGAAAGAGGGTCTTCCAGAGGGTGGAGGGTGAGGCACCCTACAAAGTGTAGCTTCTGCCAACCTTGGCAGTCCTGGTGCTTCCCTCCTCAGGCTCTATGGCCAGAGGAGGAGGAGGAGGAGGAGGAAGTGGCAGTGGGAGAAGAACCCCCTGAGAAGCCAGGATTCTCTTGGAAAGACCATGATGCTGGGAAAGCTGGAAGGCGGCAGGAAGAGAGGGAGACCAAATATGAGATGGACTGGTTCCTAATGGAAGCCACAGGCTGGAGTTTACAGGCATAAAGTAGGGCAGTTGAGAACAAGGACATGTAAGAGATCTTCATTCATGGGGTCTCCATTAGAGAAGGGCATGAAACAAAAAACGAAACGTTGCTTCATTGTTTCATTAGGTAATGAATTACTGTGGTACCTTGTATAAAGGAATTAATTCATTCCAAATGAAGTCCTGTTAAGCAAATTTTCCTTTATACAAATTTCCCATAGGAATGCATTGAAAACAGAGTAATCCCTAATTATGACCATTTTTATGTTGTACGGATTCGCTCCATAGGCGATTCTGTTAAGCAAATTTTCCCTATCTTCAAATTTTTTTATGATGTACAGATTTTATGTTATAAAAACCATTTGTTATATGAAGATCCACTGTACTTCGTTACATAACAAATGGTAGGACACGTTTCATTTCGTTTCATCATGAAATGCCATGTTTTCCTCTTGAATGAAACGATTCGTCCTAGAGAAATCCATGGCAAGCGAGCTCAAGCTCTTCCCTGAAAGCCCCCGAAATTTGGAAAGGTTTGGGGGTCAGGGAGCTGAGTTATGAGGCTCCAAAGGGTTGCACCTAGGGAAAAAAACTTTCTAATCGGAATTGGAAGACAAGCTGCGATGGTGCTACGCTCGCCCGTGGCTTAGCTTCCAAACTTCCAATTAGAAAGGCTTTTTTTCCCTATGGGCACCCCCTTTGGAGCCCCATAACTCAGCTCCCTGACCCCCAAATCTTTCCAAATTTTAGGAGGTCACCTAGAATCGCGTAAGGAAGGTACCCCTCCCATTTTGGTTCTTTCGTATCCAGGGGAGTATAGCATTTCATTTTGTAACAAAACTACTTAAAAAATTCATTACAAATGAAATGAAACAAAACTGCTACAGAAACAAAACGGAACACTATTTTTCTGTTTCATGCCCATCTCTAGTCACCATATGTCAGAGGCGACTTGACATCACAGAACAACAACAGAGCTTGGAAAATTGACTCAAGTAGACAAAAACTGATGCAGAGGCCATGTTGGCTGGAGGATGCTGGGAGGTGTAGTCCAAAAGAAGTTATTTCCCCAGGCTCAGGGCATCAGGCAACGGCACCAAAACATTACCTTTATTCCTATGTTTTGCCTGCATGGGAAGTTATAAAGATGAACTTGGGAACATCAGAATGGCTCTGAATCATAAAAGGAGGCAGCATCCATTGTTGGAGCATGTGTTTCCCCCCCCCCTCTCTCTCTGTCCCTCTGCTGTAAAGAGTCCATCACCCCCTGCACCAGAGCATGGGCTTCCAGCCAGCCAACGTTGCTGGCCGGTGGAGATAAGTGGCGTCCCTCCACAAGAATGGTCTCCTTTGAACGCCCCTGGAAGAGAACCAGTAGTTCTACCCAGTCAGCCAAGGGAAACCAGGCAGGCTGTCGGGGAAGATGCTGGAAGGGCATAAAGGTGGTTACTTCACGTCCTACCTTCTTCCACAATTACATTTGTACCATGACAGCATTGTTCACGGTCACATGGTTTTGTCCCTGTTCAGTCCTTTTTTCCGTTTACGCACGGTCGTGATAACTTGTCTCGTGACAAGTGTTACTTCATGGCCTTGTTTCGTGACAAGATCTGCTTTTTTGAGAAAAAAACACATAAAAATAAAGGACGCACCACATCCCCTGTGCTTCGTCTATTCGAAATGTCGATCCACCACACTCAAAAGTATGACAGAAATGGATGGGCGCAAGTTCACGAGTGGAAGATTGCCTTCGTTGCGTGACAGTTGTTACTTCACAGGACCTTGTCCTGAAACAGGAACAGAGACAAAAGAATTCCCCAGCCCAGGGGCAGGTACGGCTTGTCACGCTCTGTTCCCGGTTCTGGGGGGCGTGGCCGAGACAACTTTTTGCTGTCACGCTATGGACGTGAAGTAAGTTTTTTTTGTACCGGTCCCAAGCGGGACAACACGGAGGGACAAACAGGACGTGAAGTAACCATCAAAAGCCGCAGCAGTGACAACCCTTCACAGCAGCCTCTGGTTACCATTGGGAATGGAGAGCGCAGTGCTTCCTTTTGGTCTCTGCAGGTGGACCCCCGAGTGAAAAATGGCTAGGAAGGGGATGTGGAAGCCTTGATGGAGCAGCCTGGACTGCTCATTTCTTCCTGGGTTCCGTCCAGCAACACCCACGGTGCAGGCCCTGGCAGCTCAGCTTCCTTCGGGAAGCCACCGAGAGGTAAAGCCACCAAGATCCATGCAATAGCTGCAGTTAAGGCCAGCAAATTTTTCCTGCAACAGGACAGTCTTTTGAAGGGCTGAGCTAATCTGAGGGCCTGTGGCAGGTATTCCCTGCCTGACCTGCAGTGGTAGCAGATGCCCCTTACGTACCATATTTTTCTGCTTATAAGATGACCCACACGTATAAGAAGACCCTCCACTTTTCCAACCAAAAATTACAGTTTTGCAACCACATAGGTCTCTCCCCGGCTTACTTCTGTGTATAAGGCAACCCCCAATTTTTAGTCCAACAATTCAAGACAAAAATATAATCTTATACACTGAAAAATATTGTATTTAATTACATTTTTATCTCACCCAACTACAGTGGATCCTTGTATAACAAGCGGTTTGCATAACATAAAATCTGTACAACAAAAACTTCCGAAAATAGGGGAAATTTGCTTAACGGAATCGCCTGTGGGGCGAATCCGTACAACATAAAAATGGTAGAGATTAGGGATTACTCTGTTTTCAATGCATTCCTATGGGAAATTTTTATAAAGAAAAATTTGCTTAACAAAATTACATTTGGAACAAATTAATTCCTTTATACAAGGTACCACTGTAATAGAAAGGCCGCTGTTCTGGGCAGCAACTAAGTAGTTTTGCTTTGGGCCCTTTGGGGGAGAAAAGTGGGATATAAACAAACAAACAAACAAACAAACAAATAAATAAATAAATAAATAAATAAATAAATAAATAAATAAATAAATAGCATAATATGTGCATACAAAACCATATGTATGTCATTTCACATGTGAGTAGGGCAGGTGGACCTTTTGAAAGAGAGGTGTTCAGAAGGGTAGCAAGGTCTCAAGCCTTTGAGGGCTTGACATGTCAGCATCAACACCTTGAACTGGTCTGTGGAACTCCCTGCCAGAAGAAGTGGTGACTGCTGTCAGCCTTGACAGCTTTAAGAAAGGATTAGACAAGTTCACGGAGAACAAGGGTATCCGTGGCTATCATGATGGATAGCCATCAGGGTTGGAGGGAGAGGCAGCAGAGCTCTCTCAATGCCATTTGTGGGGAATCGTAAGCAGGTGAAGACATCTGCTTGGGAATACCCTGAAGCAACTGGTGAACCACCGTGTGAGACAAAATGATGGACTGGATGGGCTGCGGCCTGTCTCAGCAAGGCTGTTCTTAGGTTCCTATGTTCTTAACTTGGCCTGGAAGCAAACAGGATGGTAGGGCAAATGGGCCCACATTTTTTTAATTTTTAATTTTTAATTTTATTTTTCATGCACCGACCAGCCGGACCGTGGGCCAGGTGGGCCCCTTTAAGTTTATTTTTTTAATGTATTCACACACTGACCAGCTGGCCCACGGGCCGCCTCACTGTATATTTTAATTTTTTTAAAAAAATTGATTCGCGTGCCAACCATCTGGCCCACAGGCCAGGTCAGCATGTTATTTATTTATTTATTTTTCTTTATTCATGCACTGACAATGCACTCCCTGGGCCCAGATGGCATCCACCCAAGGGTTATTATGGAACTGAGAAATGAAATTGCAGATCTCTTAACGTTAATATGTAACTTGTCTCTTAAAACGGCCACAGTGCCCGAGGACTGGAGGATAGCAGATGTCACACCAATTTTTAAAAAAGGAAGGAGGGGGGACCCGGGAAACTATAGGCCAGTTAGCCTTACATCTGTCCCAGGGAAGATGGTGGAAAGCCTCATCCAAGAGAAAATCTTAAAACACATAGAAGAGCAAACCTTGCTGAGAGCATGGCTTCTGTAAGGGTAAGTCTTGTCTGACAAATCTTTTAGAATTTTTTGAAAAGGTCAACAGGCATGTAGATTTGGGTGAACCGGTTGATATAGTCTATCTGGATTTTCAAAAGGCTTTTGACACAGTCCCTCACCAGAGGCTGCTGAGAAAATTGCACAGTCAGGGGATAAGAGGGCAGGTCCTCTTATGGATTGAGAACTGGTTGAGATCCAGGAAACAAAGAGTAGGTGTCAATGGGAAATTTTCACAATGGATAGAAGTGAAAAGCAGTGTGCCCCAGGGATCTGTCCTGGGAACGGTGCTTTTCAATCTGTTCATAAATGACCTGGAGACAGGGATAAACAGTGAGGTGGCGAAGTTTGCGGATGACACAAAACTTTTCCGTGTGGTAAAAACCAGAGAAGATTGTGAAGAACTCCAGAAGGATCTCTCCAAACTGGGGGAATGGGCTGCAAAATGGCAAATGTGATTTAATGTAGCCAAATGTAAAGTAATGCATATTGGGGCAAAAAATCAAAACTTTATCTATCAACTCATGGGCTCTGAGTTATCCGTGACGGATCAGAAAAGAGATCTTGGTGTGTTGGTGGACAGCTCCATGAAGGTGTCTACCCAATGTATGGCAGCGGTGAAGAAGGCCAATTCCATGCTAGGGATTATCAAAAAGGGGATTAAAAATAAAACAGCCAACATTATGATGCCATTATACAAAACAACAGTAAGGTCCCACCTGGAGTATTGTGTACAATTCTGGTCACCGCATCTCAAGAAAGACATAGTGCAACTGGAAAAGGTGCAGAACGACTAAAATGATTACTGGGCTGGGGCACCTCCCTTATGAGGAAAGGCTAAAACATTTGGGCCTCTTTTGTCTGGAAAAAAAGGCACCTGAGGGGGGGATATGATTGAGACATACAAAATTATGCAGGGCATGAGTAAAGTGGATAGATGGAAGCTCTTCTCCCTCTCACAAAATACCAGAAGTAGGGGACATCCACTCAAATTGAGGGCTGGGAGAGTGAGAACAGACAAAAGAAAATATTTTTTCACGCAGCGCGTTGTTAGTCTCTGGAACTCCCTGCCACAGGATGTGGTGATGGCATCTGACCTGGATGCCTTCAAAAGGGGATTGGACAGATTCCTGGAGGAAAAGTCCATCACAGGTTGCAAACCATGATGGAGATGTGTAATCTCCAGGCTTAAAACCAGGGTACTTCAAGGGCCAGATACAGGGGAGTGGTATTAGGAGACAGATATCTAGTCTCATGGGCTCCCAAACGCATCTGTTGGGGCCGCTGTGAGATGGACTAGCTGGACTAGATGGGCCTTTGGCCTGATCCAGCATGGCTCTTCTTATGTTGACCAGCTGGCTGGGTTGGTACTTTAAAAAAAAATGTATCTATACACACGCTGACCAGCTGGCCTGCAGGCTGGGTCAGCACGTTTTTTAGATTTTTTAAAATGTTTTATCCCCCACCCGATCACACCCAATTGGGTGGGGGAAAGGGCAGGATTCAACATTCTTTTAAATGATGCATCAATGAAAAGGCATCATATAATAAGTCACTCAATGAAAAAGGCAACGCACTTAGTGATTCCTGTGAGATTTTGGTGTTAGGGTTTGGGGTTTCACTTAAGGAAAGCCAATGTGATTCTTGGTTGCATCAACAGAACCATAGTGTCTTGATCAAGGGAGGTGATAGTACCACTCTATTCTGCTCTGGTCAGACCCCCCCTGGAGTACTGCGTCCAGTTCTGTGCGCCTCAGTTTAAAAAGGATGTTGACAATTTCGAACGGGTGCAGAGGAGGGCGACCAGGATGGTTGAGGGTCTGGAGGAAATGTCTTATGAGGAGCGGCTTAGGGAACTGGGAATGTTTAGCTTTTCAAAACGAAGGCTGAGGAGGGATATGATAGCTATGTTTAAATATTTGAAAGGATGTCATATTGAAGAAGGGACTGGTTTGTTTTCCATGGCTTCAGAGACTAGGACTCGGGACAATGGTTTCAAACTACAGGAAAAGAGATGCCGTTTGAAGATTAGGAAGAACTTCATGAAAGTTAGAGCTATTCGACAGTGGAATATGCTGCCACGGAGGGTGGTTGAGTCTCCTTCTTTGGAGGTTTTTAAACAGAGGCTGGATGGCCATTTGTCGGAAATATTGTGATGGGGGTTCCTGCATGGCAGGGGGTTGGACTAGATGGCCCTTGAGGTCTCTTCCAACTCTATGATTCTATGATTCTATGATTCTATGATTCTATGAAGCCATGTGAACAGTTGTCATCCACCTGCTTCCTATACCTTTTATAATGGGGTGCTTATTATGGAGTGAGATTCTGAATTATGGAGAATCCAACCCACTTATGGGTCAGAGTTCACCATTTTTGGAAGTCTAAAATGTACAGTAGGAACAAACAATCTGGTGTCTTGCTGTGGAGATAATTTGGACTGCTGGTACCCTAACCAGTGTGGCCAGTAGCCAGGCATGATAGACTCTATAGTTCAAAACCTTTTGAGAACAGCACACAGTCTCTGATATAGACCATTTTGAACTGTGGTGCTGGAATTGGAAGCCTGGGCTAGAGGATAATGTTCAAAGGATGATGAGTGGATGGATGATCCTGCTCTGTGGAAGAAGAAGGCCAGGTGGTCAAGAAGGTCCCTTGAGGTCTTATATTAGACCAGGACTATCCTTTGGCTACATTCCTGCCACTTGTGGTGTGAAATGGCATCATTCACCCACAATCCTGCTCTGCCGAAAGAGAGTTCAAGTTGCCTCTCAAGCCAAGCTATCATGCTCAGGTTAAGATCTCCTGTTTCAGATCTGAGTCCACATCCTCCTGGCTTTCCTGAAGTGTCCCTATGACCACTAAGAGCCCACCCAAATGATTAGTCCAGGAAAGAGGGAAGGGACATCCACTCAAACTGAGGGTTGGGAGAGTGAGAACAGACAAAATAAAAGATTTTTTTTACCCAGCACGTTGTTAGTCTGTGGAACTCCCTGCCACAGGAGGTGGTGATGGCATCTGGCCTGGATGCCTTCAAAAGGGGATTGGACAGATTCCTGGAGGAAAAGTCCATCACAGGTGACAAACCATGACGGAGATGTGTCATCTCCAGGCTTAGAACCGGGGTCCTTCAAGGGCCAGATGCAGGGGAGTGCTATCAGGAGACAGATATCTAGTATCACGCGCTCCCAGAGGCATCTGGTGGGGCCACTGTGAGATCCAGGAAGCTGGACTAGATGGGCCTTTGGCCTGATCCAGCAGGGCTCTTCTTATATGTTCTTATATTCTTATGTTCTTATGACAGTGGACCCCTCTTATGAGCTGGGCATGATGAACCACAGGGTCCTTCCCAGTTCTGCAGTTCTAAGATTGTTTATTATTATAACAAGGGGGGTTAAAATGTGTTCCAATAGACGACCAACATGACATAGAATGTTATTTACATTGTTTATATATTGGTTTTCCTTGCGGGAGGGAGTTGTTTGAGGTAAGTCAGAAGTGTTAGCCCCTCCCATGACGCAACCCGTGTTTTAGGATTAATAAGGAATAATACAAGCATCCACATATGCAAAAACATGAAGTTAATGAATAGCAAATAGCAGGCTAATGGTTATTATACGTTCAATAATTAATGGGTATGGCTATCGATGCTTTCAATATTTATTTAGTTTCAGCGTGACAAAACAGGCATAATTCATCTTCATTAGCATTTGGGATGAAAATTCAAATTCCGTGGTGATTTACCATCTGCTTCCCTGCTCTGTTCTCACTCAGCATGTAAGCAAGGGAAAAACCAAGTTGAGGGATGCTCTTCTCCCTCTCACAAAGTACCAGAGGTAGGGGATATCCACTCAAATTGAGGGTTGGGAGAGTGAGAACAAACAAAAGAAAATATTTTTTTCACCCAGCGTGTTGTTAGTCTGTGGAACTCCCTACCACAGGAGGTGGTGATGGCATCTGGCCTGGAGGCCTTCAAAGGGGGATTGGACAGATAGATTCCTGGAGGAAAAGTCCATCACAGGTGACAAACCATGATGGAGGTGTGTCACCTACAGGCTTAAAGCCGGAGTCCTTCAAGGGCCAGATGCAGGGGAGTGGTATCAGGAGACAGAGATCTTGTCTCGTTCACTCCCAGAGGCATTTGGTGGAGCCACTGTGAGATACAGGAAGATGGACTAGATGGGCCTTTGGCCTGATCCAGCAGGATGGCTCTTCTTAGGTTCTTATGTTTATGCCTTCCTTTCTCCTTTCTGTGGGATTTCTCTGCAAGAAAAATGTCCTCAATTTCTTCTCATGAAATCCTGTGCCAAATTCCTTAGATCCTGCACAGGAGTAGATGCCATTCTCTGCAGAATGTCTTCTCAATTATTAGAGACAGGTTATCTACCTATGCAAGTAAACCAATGCAACCCTAACCCTAACCCTTGGCTTTTAAGAAGAGCAAACAATGAAGGGTGTGATTCTTCTTCTTTTGCAGAGAAAAACCCACCTGCGAGATGCATCGAGGAAATCTCTGGTTTGTTTCTCAAATAGCACAATCAACTGTTTCCTGTTGGCAAAACGGGCTGCAGATTCCACCCAGGTTGGACTTTTGTGGGATGGAATGAACCCCCCCCCCCCAAAAAAAAAGACAGTGTTATGATCACTGTAGCAGCAAGACTCTGGTTTGCTGGAAGACCACGGAACAATATGGACAGTAGAGATGGGCACGGAATGAACATTTTTTCGTTTCTGTTATTCGTTAGTCGTTCCATTACGTAACGAAACGACAAATGAAAATTGTGATGAAAATGCAATGAAACAAACAGAACCACGAAAATTGTGGTCGTTATGTTTCATTTCCGTTAATGGCAACGTGCAATGAAATGAGCTGTTTTAAATGTTAAAAAATGCCCTGGACATCCGTAGAAACGCAGCGATAATTATTTGTATTGTCTGATAATACCTACCGGGGGGGGGGGTCCTTAAAAGGTGCATTTATATCTTTTCTCAGATTGCAGTATTTTTCCCTTTAAGGGGAGTTAGGGGACATCGACCTAAAATGGCTCCCAGATGCCTAATATTGATTGATTTCTTGGGTATTAAAACACCCTGGACATCTGTAAAAACTCAGCCATAATGCGATAATTATTTGAAATTATTAGCTACCAGGGGTTTGGGGTCCTTAAAACGTTTGTTTTTGTCTTCTCCCGTCGCGGTGTATTTTTCTTTTCCCTTTAAAATGGATGTCGCCACCAGCCACAAAATGGAGGCAAGCCATGTGATGGGATCATGTTCAACCAATAGCATGCCCAGGTTGCAGACTGGGCAGGTCTGGCAGCCACAGAGGGCATAAAAAGCTCTGGCAGCCCCCATCCTCCTTGCAATCTCTGGTGGGAGTTAGGGTGGGATTGCTGTCTCTGCGACTCTAGCTTCAGTCCTGCAGCCTCCCTGTGTGTGTGCATGCTGCGTACCTCTCGGTGAGTACCCTCCCTTGCCCTGCAGTGCAGTCACTCTGCAGCTGCCTTGCACCCTGGGCAATGCCCGCCGCTGCCTTTGCAGCCTCCCTGCGTACCTAGTCTATACAGTGTCTCTGCCATAGACATGGGCACGACCAGAAAAAATGATGTTTCGAGTTTTCGCTTGTCGGAACGGGTCCGTTTCAGGTTGTTTCCGTTTGTCATGAAATTTTTCAAAAATTTGTCGTTTCCGTTTGTCATTTGTCGTTTGTCATTTCCACTGCGATTTAGTGCGATTTGACTTCCCAGAGCATAGGGGCGTCCTGCAATCAGGATGACCCCCCCCAGCCTGGTGCAAGCAGCCCAGGACAGGAGAAGAGGGGGGGAAGGCTGGGGACCCCCCAGAAACCACCCCTCTGGTAGGTGGCAGAGCCTCAGGCAGGCATATTTTCGCCTGCTTTTTTGGCTGGGAGTCGGGGTTTTTTTTAAAAAAAAACTTTTAAAACCTTTTTCTGTGCTTCGCATTGCGCGATCGCCGCGATGCCACCAACGGAAACGAAAAAACCGACCAAATTTTTCTTTTTTTGGTTCGAGTTCGAGTTCTGACGGCTTAATTATCGTTACCGTTTCCGTTACGTAACGGAAACGATAACCGAAAATGGAAACAACAATTTCGCCGAATTGTGCCCATGTCTAGTCAGGATGGTTAGGCATGATTGCCTTACCTCATGGAATATGTGAGTAGGGATGGAGACATAAACGGAGAAAAATATTTTCTTTCGTCCCTCACATTTTTGTTTGATTTGATATGAATTTTTGCAAAAAAAAAATCATACAATATGAAACACTAACAAAATGGTTCATGTGGGAGGGGTGGAAAGTGGCCGCAGAAGCCCTCCTCCTCCTCCTCCTCTGGGGGCTCTTGCTCACCTTTTCTTCTTCTTCCTCCTCCCTCTTCCTCCTCAGTAGCCTGGGCTTTTCGGCAGCAGCAGCAGGGCCTCTTGCCACGTGTGCCCGGACTCTTCAGCAACAGCGGCAGTGGCAGGGCTTCTCCCCGTGTGAGCTCGCCCTCTCCCGCTGCACAGGGCTTGGGGGGGGGGTTAAAAAGCCTGAGGCTTTTTTTAAAAAAATCCAAATTACGTGTAAAAGATAAAATTAAATTAAATTAAAAAACAACAGCACTTAAAGCATAAGAACATAAGAATATAAGAAGAGCCCTGCTGGATCAGGCCAAAGGCCCATCTAGTCCAGCTTCCTGTATCTCACAGTGGCCCCACCAGATGCGTTTGGGAGCGCATGAGACTAGATCTCTGTCTCCTGATCCCACTCCCCTGCATCTGGCCCTTGAAGTACCCTGGTTTTAAGCCTGGAGATGACACATCTCCATTATGGTTTGTAACCTGTGATGGACTTTTCCTCCAGGAATCTGTCCAATCCCCTTTTGAAGGCATCCAGGCCAGATGCCATCACCACCTGCTGTGGCAGGGAGTTCCACAGACTAACAACGCGCTGGGTGAAAAAATATTTTTCTTTTGTCTGTTCTTACTCTCCCAGCCCTCAATTTGAGTGGATGTCCCCTGGTTCTGATATTTTGTGAGAGGGAGAAGAGCGTCCCTCTCTATCCACTTGACTCAAACCAATTTTTAAAAAATAATGCTCGGCAAGATAGCGGAACAGAGCAAGACAAAACAAAACAAAACAAAGAACCTTAGTCATTGCCAAATGCCTCCCTAAAAAGCTGGGTCTTAAGCACTTTTCAAAAGGCAGGCAGAGACCGTGCATGGTGAATCTCACTCGGTAGTTTGTTCCAAAGTTTAGGATTGGCCCAGCTCCATAATCACTAAGTGCATTTATTTTTCCACAGTCTCTGCTCGTTTATTTTTCCTTGTACATATTTAATTCCCTATCAGTCACAATAGGGCTACGTCTTAACAGCGCCAGGTTGAAATAGATGACACTTGGACAATGACTTCAGAACTCTTAAAGAACTTCATAACACTCTTTGGAAGTTTGAGTTTCTGGTCTGTTACAGGTGACAATTTATCCCCGAATAAGTTACTTCCAGTGTGAAATCAGATAAACTTTGCCAATCCTATCAAAATTTATCTGAGCATTAAGGTACCGTATATGTTATTTAAATCTTCCATCTCTCTTCAGAGGATGAGAAGAAGCCAATGGTGTGAAATAAGCCTTTAATGCAGCAATAAAATGGACTGGACAAGTGGGTGGACTGAGAGAAGGTCAGAATGGGATAGACCCTCACCCAGGAATCTGGAGTTTGCCTCTTGTTGAATGCAATTATTTTTTAAAAGCCTGTCTAGGAGAGAACTTTCTTCAGCTCACCCAAGATCTTCAATTAGCCAGTGCGACTGGCTCGGTGGAATTAGTGCAACATATGCTAAGTGTATGCATGACCTATTTAAATTGACAGATAATCTTTTTTCCCTCCGTCTTCTTCTTGTTAAAGCTCTTTGATGGTGTAGTCCTGGAGTGCACCAGTGCAGGCAATGATTCCATTCTAAGGAGCACCATTAGGCTTTGACGAACTGGTTAAAGATCACCAGGAGAAAAGTGGGGACAAGCGCTCCAGATGAAAGACACTTTCTGAGGTACAAGGAAGGAACCCTTGTCTCTTTGGACGCTTGCTTGGGGCAGAGCCTTAAAAAGTTACTTTTCTGAGTTACATTGTCCAGAGTCTTTCTAATCAGCTTGGCCAGGGATTCACAAAGCTGTATTTAAAAGCGGGAATATTTGGAATGATCTTCTCAGGCTTCCATCATTCCAGGCTCCAGGCTCAATGGTCAAGAAGTGCGGATGTCATTGCCCGAATAATCTATGGCACTGAATGTCCCATAAGAACTTAAGAAGATGAAAATCCAAAAGGACCTTGACAGCTAACGGAATGGGTTTCAACAGAGGGAAATGTAGGGTTTGGTGAATCAAGGTAAAAAGAATGAACTGCACAGATATAGGATGGGGGATACCTGGCTGGAAAATAGTACCTGTGAAAGAGATCTGGGAGTCTTGGTGGACCACAAATTGAACATGAGTCAGCAGTATGATGCGACGGCCAGGAAAGCCAATGCGATTCTTGGTTGCATCAACAGAACCATCGTGTCTTGATCAAGGGAAGAGATAGTACCACTCTATTCTGCTCTGGTCAGACCCCACCTGGAGTACTGTGTCCAGTTCTGTGCACCTCAATTTAAAAAGGATGTTGACAACCTCGAGCGGGTGCAGAGGAGGGCGACCAGGATGGTTGAGGGTCTGGAGGAAATGTCTTATGAGGAACAGCTTAGGGAACTGGGAATGTTTAGCCTTTCAAAAAGAAGGCTGAGATGGGATATGATATCTATGTTTAAATATTTGAAAGGATGTCATATTGAAGAGGGAACAGGGTTGTTTTCCATGGCTTCAGAGTCTAGGACTCGGGGCAATGGTTTCAAACTACAGGAAAAGAGATTCCATTTGAACATTAGGAGGAAGTTCCAGACAGTTAGAGCTGTTCGGCAGTGGAATAATATGCTGCCCCAAAGGAGGGTGGTGGAGTCTCCTTCAGTGGAGGTTTTTAAGCAGAGGCTGGATGGCCATCTGTCAGAAATATTGTGATGGGAGTTCCAGCATGCCAGGGGGTTGGACTGGATGGCCCTTGAGGTCTCTTCCAACTCTAGGATTCCAGGATTCTATGATTCTATGATTCTATGAATCGAACCCCTGACCTCAGGCTCCACCTAAATGACTGAGCTATCCAGCAGCATTGGTTTTCATGTCTGAAAGGAGGAGTGAGGTTTCACAAGAAATCTGAGGAGAAGGACGAAGAGGGGAAAGTGGCAGCAGCCATTGTCTCGATGTTCCTTGCCACTGAGTCACTCCTAACCTATGGCAACCGTATGAATGAGGTACTTGCAAAGAGAATACAACCTTGACAAACACCTTTCACAATTGACACCTTTTCTGATATCTGACCATCTATCTGGACACCAGTATACTGATTCCAATACAAATTCCTAATCAATCGGATATCATGATCATCCAGACCCAGTTCTTTAAGAATATTAAGAATATTAATCAGTTTATCATGTCTAACTGAGTCAAATGCCTTTTTATAATCAATGAAGCAAACAAAGACATCAACATTGACATCGAGGTATCACTGATTAGTATTAATGCCTCCCAACATTCCAAATCCATTCCTTAATCCAAATTGGGTATCTCCAGTGCTCTCTTCACACTTCCAATATATTCTTAAATGCAGGACTTTTAAAAACAACTTCAGGATGTGACTCATCAAACTGATTATCTGGTATTCATTACAACATTTTGCATTACAGTGGAACCTTGACTTACATACTGCTTGACTGGCAGCATATTTGACTTGCCACAAGAAAGGGCCTGTTTCACTTGAGTCGCAGGCTTTGACTTACATCTCGGAGCCCCGGCGCAAGGCACTGGAATCGGGCGGCAGCCACGACCCAGCATCACGGCTGCTGCCTCCCAACTGCTCCTGCCTTCTTCCTCTCCTCTCGCAGCGGCAGCTTCGGCGAGGCCAGCTCCGAGCACCTGGAGCTGGTCCTCAGCCTCACCAAAGCTGTTGCTGCTGCCGGAGGAGAAGAAGGGCCGGGAGCTCAGGGCTGGCCTCGCTGGTTAGACAGTCGGCTCAGTCTTGTAAAAAATCTGGCTGCTGAAGTCTGGTCCACAATGGAAGCATTTTAGTTGGGGAGCTGTACAGTTGTGCGACTTTAATGGTAAGCATAGAGTTGTTCAGAACTTGGAACGTCAGGTTAAAAATCAGTAAAACTTAAATGTTAGACATTGTTGCTATGAACATTAGAAAGTGGAGGTGTATAACTTGTGGACTATAATTCTACTGCCTCCTCCTCTCTTTGAAGAGACATTTCATTTACATCCCCAGAAGGAATCTCCTATCCCAGTCAAATTTGTGTTAAATTGCTGTTTTCAGGGGTCTTTTTCATCATCTGGAATGGATTCATCTGCTTTCCCATTACTTTCTATGGGAAACGTTCGTTTGACTTAAGTCATGTTTGACTTAAGTCTGGACCACTGGAACGGATTAATGACGTAAGTCAAGGTTCCACTTTAGGTTTCTTTGGAAGTGGTATAAAAGTGGATTTTGAGCCAGTCCTGTGGCAGTTGTGTACATCGACCAGAAGGGAAAGGGATTGTTCTTCCTTAAGCAATTTCAAAACTTCCATATATATTTCATCAGGGCCCGACAGTTTAATAGCATGTTCTACATCTTCCCTCATGATATCTACACCATCATCTAACTTGACACCATGACCAATACTTCTGTTATCCTTAAAGAGATGTTCTATATATCCCTTCCACTCCTGTGGTGCCTCATGGCGCAGTGGTTAAATGCCTGTTACTGCAGGTAAAACTGTGCTCACGCCCTGGGTTCAATCCCAGGGAGCAGGCTCAAGGTTCACTCAGCCTTCCATCCTTCCGAGGTCGGTAAAATGAGTACCCAGCTTGCTGGGGGGGGCAATGTGTAGCCTGAACACTGTAATTAAAAATTGTAAACCGCCGAGAGGCTACTTGTAGTGGTATGGGGCGGTATATAAGCAGAAGCAGAACACTTTGTGGTTTCTCCTCAGTGCTTGTCAAGGTATTACTGTTCTTGCCAATAAGTGATTCACTTCCTCTACTGTTATACACACCTGCTGCTTGCCTTATTTTCTTGTACATGTTAAGTGAGTCACGCTTAACATCCAGATCCTCAATTTCGCTACATTCCTTTGAAAGTTTTTCTTCCTTCACCATTCTTATTTTTTGCCGTATTTCTTCCTGGAGTTGTTTATATATTACGGCATCTCTATTTTTCATCTCTCTTCTACAATCTATGGGGTCCAGAATTTCATCTGTCACCCAAGGTTTGATCTTTCTCTCGACGCTCTTTAAATTTTCTTGGCACACCTCATTCACAGCAGCTTTAATTTGGCTCCAGGTGTTTTCAACTTCATTTACATCTGCTGTCTCCTTGATGGTTTTGAATTTTGTACCCAGGAGGATCGATCAAACTTCAGTTCTTACTGCTGGGTCCTGAAACTCAGAAATCGCAGTTCCACTGTTTGTCATCTTTGACTGACATTTCTTCAACCTAAGGTTCACCTACCTGGCAGGAGAGATACCTTGATCACTGTTGCTAACAAAAGTTTATGATCTGAATTAATATCTGCACCAGGGTATGTTTTCACACATTTAATTGAATTCCTAAAATGTTTATTAATCAAGACATTATCAATATGATTCCTGATATTCCTGTCAGCCACTGAATATATTAGTATTCAATGGAAAAGTACTGATCTCAGGCATGTGAATGGCAGGCTTCTCTTCCCCAAGCGATTTTAGGGGAATCCCTTGAAATTTGGAAAAGTTAGGGTTTCTGGGGGACAGAGATATTAAGCTCCAAAGGAGCTGTTGTTGTTGTTGTGTCCTTATAGTCGTGACCGACTCTTCATGACCCCATGTCCATGGAGTTTTCTTGGCAGGAATACTGGAGTGGCTTGCCAGTTCCTACTCCAGGGGCCTACAGCACCTGGTATTCCCTGGTGGTCTCCCATCCAAGTAGTAACCAGGGCTGACCCTGCTTAGCTTCCGAAATCAGGCGAGATTGGATGTGCTTAGGGTATCTAGGCAGCATCTCCAAAGGAGCTGAGGGGGTGCTTAATGGAAGGAGTCAGTGTTTTTGGCATGCTTTACAATTATAGGGTTAACGAACAGCTTCCCCTCAACGCGCCAATCCACAGCCATACGCCTTCAATTAAGTTTCCCCCCACGGCCCGTTTGGAGCTCAATAACTCCATTCCCTGTATCCCAAACCTCTCCAAATTGGGGGTGCTTCAAGGGGAGAGCTTGAGGAAGCTTCACTGTAATTTCCCCACTGCTAGCTGCCTGGGATCACTATTTTCAAGCACATAACATTGCAATTCTAAATGTTTTTTTTTCCAGAGGCAACCCGTTTGAATTTGAAGAACTCAGCCCCCTGAATCCCAAATCTCTCTGAATTTGGAGAGCTTAAAGGGGAGCATCCAAGGAAGGTACCCATCAAATTTGGTGCCTCTAGGACCCAGGGGACCCATTTTATAGAGAAACAAATTGGTTCATTACTGGTTCATTTTGTATGATTTTTTAAAAAAATATTGTTTCTAGTGAAATGAAACAAATCACAGGACAATGAAATGAAATGAATCTCAGTTTTCCATGTTGTGACCATCCCTAGTACCAAACCTACCTATAGGCCTCAGGATTTTGTAAAAATAGTGTCAGGCAGGCATAATCAGGTGTGGTGGATAAATTCCGAATGTGACTAGAATTAAATTTTAAATAGCCTCAAGGGTGGCCAAAATTCTGTTCTGCAGATTAAGGTAAGGCTATCACTAGCAGAGGGAGGTTTTTGGTAATTAAAAAGTACCTATTCTTGCCCTTTACTCCTGTTTACACCCAAGGTTGGACACTTCCCTGTTGGTCGTCCCATCACTCCTGGAAATCCTAATTGCAATTATTTTCTCCTGTTTTATTTATTTATTTATTTATTTATTTATTTATTTATTTATTTATTTGATTTATATAATGCAACCATCTAGCAAAAAAGCTACTCTGGGCGGTTTACAAACATATACAAAATACAAAAACAGATTAAACAACTTAAAATAGTAAATAAAAACTAATCAATCAGATTATCAATTTAATTACCAAATAATCAAATCATCATACTAAAAAGAACAAATGAGCAAATAAGCATAAATACAATAAATCAAAATGATTTGACAATTCAAAATAAGAACAAATGGAAAAAAAGCTCATAGAAATCGGACTGAAGTTTGTCCAGTGCATACAAGTGGTTCTGAAGCATTGCTGCTTTAGGAAGCTGTTGTTTGAGAAAAGGAAAGCACCATAACGAAGACAGAGGAACGAACAGACAAATTAGGAACCCCGTATGCGCCTTCTATGTCTGTTCCAAATTCAAATCACATACAGTCACGGTGCTATATTTGGTAGCTGGCAGACCGGATTATCCCAATCTTTTCCAGTCCTCCGAAGGCTGCTTGTTCCCCCAAGGCAGCAGCCAACATTTATCTCTTGGGCAAAGCGGAGAAATAGAGGTATTTTCCGTCAGCCCCTTGCTCTTACCCACCTTTCGGAGGTTGGCTCATTTTCTTTCAAATAGCTGGTTTGATAGCAATGTGTGTGATTCCAGAGTGTGCCAAAATTACTCTCCCAAACTCCTTGGCAGCTGGATGATAACAGGAGAGCGAGGAGCCTCAGATTCACGGCACTGCAGAGGGAGAAAGAGACTGAGAGCTCTTGTCCGTTTCTTCTCAGATCCAGCCATAAGGCTGGAGGATGGAAGGCAGAGGCTATCGGCTGGCAACCTGCCCTCCTGAACACCTGCTGGCTTCTACTTTTGGCCTTCCCCTGTGGCCATCTCCATTCTGTCCATCCCCACCTTCTTTATAGATCTCTTCTCTTTTTCAAGCTTCCTTTCTGTATCGCTTAGAGAGTTTGCTCTGCATCTTATTTCCACCGGAATAATCAGGCACCGTCAAGTGAACTGAGATCTCCACCAAACCCTGCCAGGTTTTCCAGGAAGAGAATGTTCTCAATTGGTACACCCTTCCTTTCCTCTGGGGGTAGCCCTGGGCCACTGTGCAGCTTGCCCAAGGCTTACTGAGGTTGGGTTTACAGGCAGGAGGACCAGTGAGGAATCCAACTCCAAACTTCTGGCACTGCAGACAGAGACCTAAACGATGGAGCTCTCCAGCCAGCAAATAATCATGGGCCACCAACTCAGTTCTGACTTGTGGCAACTCTGTTCAGGGTTTTCTAGGTACTGAGCACTCAGAAGTGGTTCGTGATTCATTTCTTCCAGCAATAATCCAGGGCCATGGTGCAGCTTGCTCAAAGCCACACAGGTTGGCTCTTCTGCCAGGAGGCACAGGGAGGAATTGAACTCGCAACCTCAAGGTCATTAAACCACTGAGCCAATCACCCAGCTCTTCTTCTTCTTCTTCTTCTTCTTCTTCTTCTTCTTCTTCTTCTTCTTCTTCTTCTTCTTCTTCTTCTTCTTCTTCTTCTTCTTCTTCTTCTTTCCTTCCTCCCTCCTCTCCTCTCCTCTCCTCTCTTCTCTTCTCTTCTCTTCCTTCCACCCATCATCAGCTCCTTTCTTCTTCTTCTTCTTCTTCTTCTTCTTCTTCTTCTTCTTCTTCTTCTTCTTCTTCTTCTTCTTCTTCTTCTTCTTCTTTCCTTCCTCCTTCCTCCTCTCTCTCCTCTCCTCTCTTCTCTCTCTTCTCTTCTCTTCCTTCCACCCATCATCAGCTCCTTTCTTCTTCTTCTTCTTCTTCTTCTTCTTCTTCTTCTTCTTCTTCTTCTTCTTCTTCTTCTTCTTCTTCTTCTTCTTCTTCTTCTTCTTCTTCTTCTTCTTCTTCTTCTTCTTCTTCTTTCCTTCCTCCCTCCTCTCTCTCTCCTCTCCTCTCCTCTCCTCTCTTCTCTTCTCTTCTCTTCCTTCCACCCATCATCAGCTCCTTTCTTCTTCTTCTTCTTCTTCTTCTTCTTCTTCTTCTTCTTCTTCTTCTTCTTCTTCTTCTTCTTCTTCTTCTTCTTCTTCTTCTTCTTCTTCTTCTTCTTCCCTCCCTCCCTCCCTCCTCTGCTCTGCTCTGCTCTGCTCTCCTCTCCTCTCCTCTTCTCTTCTCTCTTCTCTTCCTTCCACCCATCATCAGCTAATTTCTTCTTCTTCTTCTTCTTCTTCTTCTTCTTCTTCTTCTTCTTCTTCTTCTTCTTCTTCTTCTTCTTCTTCTTCTTCTTCTTCTTCTTCTATTTATTTATTTATTTATTTATTGGATTTTTACCCCACCCATCTTCCAGGACGGAACTCTGGGCGGCTTCCAAATAGCTGAGCAAGTCAGCAAGCAATACAATATAATACAATAACAAAAACAATGACAACGATAAAAACAACATTTTCACAACTAGGGCATCTTAGCATTAAGACTTATGGTCACAGCACAGCAGCAATAGTGGTGACACACGTATAGCTTCCTTCCTTCCTTCCTTCCTTCCTTCCTTCCTTCCTTCCTTCCTTCCTTCCTTCCTTCCTTCCTTCCTTCCTTCCTCCCTCTTCTCTTCTCTTCTCTTCTCTTCTCTTCTCTTCCTTCCTTCCTTCCACCCATCATCAGCTCCTTCCTCCTCCTCCTCCTCCTCCTCCTCCTCCTCCTCCTCCTCCTCCTCCTCCTCCTCCTCCTCCTCCTCCTCCTCCTCCTCCTATTGTTGTTCTTGTTGTTGTGCCCTCAACTTGGTCCTAACTTATATCAAGATAAATTAGGTACAGTGGTACCTCGGTTTAAGTAATTATTTCATTCTCTGGGCTGTTTTATATTATGAAACATTCTTAAACGGAAATGTGGTTTCCCATAGGAACGCACTGAAAACAATTAGTTCATTCCAGAGGTCAGGAAAAAAAGGCAAACCAGGGCATTCCATTTAAATTTTCTTAAACTGAGGCATCACCATTCTTTTTGTCATGCAAACATCACACATCAACTTTTAATGCCTTATTGGAAAAAAAAACTTAAACTGGGGCATTCCACTGAAATTTTTCTTAAATTGAAGCATCCTCATTTCCAATAAGATTCAGAAGCAGGAAGGAATCATTGGTTACTGCTGGATTGATGGACAGGTCCTCCCAGATGAGAACGTTCCTTCCCACCCACAACTTCTCCAGGCAGCATGCAAGGTAGTAAAACTCCCAACAAAAAAACCCCTCCCAATTAAAGATGGGAGTTTTATTTCATTTTTTGTTTCATTTTTCCTTTTTTGTTTTATTTGAAATGATTTTTTTAAAAAAAATAAAAAATCATTTTGTTTTTTGTTTCTTTTCATTTTTGTTGTGTTTTAAAACCCTGCACCATTCCCCCCAATGTGCCCAATTTGGGTGGGGTGGGGAGTGTGGGGTTTTAAAACTTTTTTTTAGCCACCCAAGCAAGCAGTGATGTCTGTACCCACCGCTTGCTTCGGTGGCTAAAAAAAGTTTAAAAACCCCATGCTCCTCCTCAATCGGACGTGTTGGGGGAGAAGTGCAGGTCCTTTAAAATGTCTTTAGTCACTGAGGCAAGTGTTTCTCAGTGGCTAATAGAGATGGCACGAATCAAAAAAATGACGTTTCATTTGTCGTTTGTCGTTTGGAGGGTCCGTTTCGGTTCATTTCTGTTTTTCGCAAATTTTTGCAAACAATTCATTTTCATTTTTGTTTCATTACCGTTTCGTTACGATTTATTTCAATTTTTCTGATTTTTTTAACATTTAAAGCAGTTCACTGTATTGCAGTGACGAAAACGAAACGCACGACAAATTTTCCGGTGTTTCTGTTCATTTCATTTCATTTTGGAGACAAAATTCGTTTGTCATTTCGTTTCGTAACAAAATGAAAAAATGAAAACAAAACAAAAAATTGTTCGTTTCGTGCCCATCTCTAGTGGCTAATGTCATTTTAAAGGACCCGCCGCTCCCTCGCCCAATTGGGCATGTTTGGGGAGAAGCACAGGTCCTTTAAAATGTCTTTGTTCCACTGAAAAACACTTGCCTCGGTGGCTAAAGACAGGGGGGAGGCGTGGGTTGTTTAAAGTGGTTTCCCATAGGAATGCATTGCTTTTCAATGGGAAATCTTGCCATTAATGAAAAACAAAATGGAACGAACAGAAAATGTCCAGTTTGTTTTGTTTTGTTTTTCTTTGTTTTTCTTCCGCGGGGGCGGAAGGGGGCAGCGACGGGCGACGGGGGTGGGCGGTGATGGGTGGCAGGCGGGCAGCGGCGGGCAGCGATGGGTGGACGGCGAAGGGCAGTGGGGGGGTGGCGGTGGCCAGCAGCGGTGGCGGCAGGCTGGCCAGCGCCCTATCTCCATTTTGGTGCCCTAGGCAACTGCCTAGTTCGCCTTAATGGAAGTGCCGGCCCTGGCTGCATTGCAAAGAGAAAGAAAACCCAACAGGGGGTGGTGGGAATTTGCCATGTTTCATGTTGCATCAAGAGAAGCAAGCTTGGATGCGTTTTAAGGCTGGCTTAGGGCCTTTTCACATGACCCCTAAGATCCACTGGCCACTTAAATTCGGACCAGAGATCTTAGGGGTTTGTCGCTGTTCCTGCGTTCCCACCCCCTCCGCACTCCTGGCTGCTGGCTGCGTGAGGGGAGGGAGAAAAATAGGAAGAAAAGAATGCCGCTCCCCTCTGTTCTGCTGTCCCGGCACTGCATTCAGATCTCTTAAAGGGGCGGGGGGCAAAAGAAGAACAAACAGAAGCAAGGAGAGCCCGGCAGTCACTACTGTTATATCCGCATCAGGAATTTTCACCTCCGGAGAACAGGTACCTGAAAAGTGCACTGGGACGCACTTAGGTGGGCATGGTCGCACTTAATTATCTGTAAACTCCGGAGCTGGTGGGGAAACAATTTTAAGCTCCGGAGCTGGGAGCCATTTGCCGCGGAGTTTAAGGGTCGTGTGAAAAGGCCCTTAGAATATTTTGTTTTCTCTGACTTTTACTCCTCCAGAAGGTGTTCTGAGTGTCGTTTACAGCAATCAGCAGGATTAGACTATTACAGCTGGAGTGTTCAGGAATCCCAGACAGATGTCCAGGCACCTGCTTCTGACTCTTCTCACACTTGCAGCTCAGGACAGAACGTGTTGCGTGTGTAACCCAAATGAACGGCTGCTCTCAGCTCCTCAAACCAGTCAAGCCAGCCTGAATAGGCAGTGAATTAATTCATCACTTTCTGAGATCATGACATGGTCAAGGATAAAGGAAGCAAAACAAAACCTAGTTGCTGTATTTGGGTAACATGCCACAAGCAATAGAATAAAAGCAAAGGAAAGCAAAGTGGTCTGCTTATGTACTGCCCCATACCACTTCAAGTAGTCTCTGGGAAGTTTACAGTTTTAATTACACTATGCAGGCTACACATTGCCCCCTGCAGCAAGCTGGGTGCTCGTTTTACCAACATCACGTGAGGTTGTCAAACATTGGATCAGTTCAATGCAGGGGTTCACTGCAGATCCACAAGGACTGGGGTAATTGGACAAGGCTGTCCCCATCTAAAGGAGAATATGGTAATTCACAGATAATACTTGTTTTCTGCCTGCTTTCTTGTTCTGGCTTTCAGGCTGATTTCCCTAAAGTCTCACCTAGAATGGGAGAGGACCTCATGAGTAGTAGAAAAGAGACGAGGAGGAGAAGTGAATAGTGCAGCTTTTGGAATTCAAGAGAAAGTGTTGAGATTTGGGGGAATTTGCTACTTTAAGGCTTCAATCTAATGTCTTTTCAAGAAGTGGCATTCCTTACAACATGGAGAAACAGTAATGAAATGAACTACATTATGAAACAATCCTTATAAACAAGACAGCAACTTCCTTATTTGGAAAATATGTGATGAAAGAAAAGGATGGCCTCAGCTTTCAGTAACAAAGCATGAAATTTTAAATAGAAACTGTAAAATGACAATGAAGTCATGTTACAAATAGAATTTATATAAAATGTTTTATAGATAGCATCTACCACCTGCCTGTTTCATGCCTAGATGCCCTGAGCACATCCGATCTCACCTGATTTCAGAAGCTAAGCAGGGTCAGACCTGGTTAGTACTTGGATGGGAGACCACCAGGGAATACCAGGTGTTGTAGGCGCCTGGAGTAAGAACTGGCAAACCACTCCAGTACTCCTGCCAAGAAAACTCCATGGACATGGGGTCATGAAGAGTCGGTCACGACTGTAATGACACAACACACACACACCACCTGCCTAGATGCCCTAAGCACATCCGATCTCGCCTGATTTCAGAAGCTAAGCAGGGTCGGCTCTGGTTAGTCCTTGGATGGGAGATTTCCAAGGAATACCAGGTGCTGTAGGCGCCGGGAGTAGGAACTGGCAAGCCACTCCAGGTTTCCTGCCAAGAAAGCTCCATGGACATGGGGTTGCAGAGGGTCAGTCACGACGATGACACAACACACACACAGATTCGCTATGCACATCCGATTTCGCCTGATTTCAGAACCTAATAAGGGTTGGCCCTGGATAGTGCTTGGGTGGGCGAACACCAGGGAAGACCAGGTGGTGTAGGTGCCTGGAGTAGGAAATGCCTAACCATTCCTGCCCAGAAAACTCCATGGACATGGAGGCACGGAGAGTCGGTCAGCAATACACACACGTGTTTATTGGCTTATTCTACTTGTACTATTTAATTTGCAGCACGCAGGAGACCCGATATGTACATATGTACGTATGAAAGAGAGGCAGTACAGTTGGTACTTGGATGGGCGACCACCAGGGAATACCAGGTTCTGTAGGCACCTGGAGTAGGAACTGGCAAACCACTCCAGTATTCCTGCCAAGAAAACTCCATGGATGTGGCGTCACGAAGGGTCAGTAATGACTGTAACAACACAACACACACACCCACATCAGTCTGGGTCTCAGACTGATCCCTTGTTCTTCTGGGATGGCTTTGTTGAAGGCCCACTTTGGATATCCACAGGCCTTAAGTGCTGTCTTCAGGTGCCTGTCTTCCTTCTTCTTGGCTTCTGTGGAGGTGGGGATGCTCTCTGCTCTGTGGCTTAGGGTCCTGATGACTCCTAGCTTGTGCTGTAATGGATGGTGGGAGTCGAACAGTAAGTATTGATCTGTGTGGGTGGATTTCCTGTAAACTTCTACTTCCAGGCCACGGTCAGGTCTGATGATGACTGCACAATCCAGAAAAGCCAGCCTGTTGTCTTGGGTGTCTTCTCTAGTGAACCTAATATTAGGGTCCACTGCGGACCCTAATATTAGGTGAGGATGTACACATATTAGACAAAGAAGAGAGGTGGTTTGAAAGAGGAGTAAGGGAGGCCATTCATGTGAGCATTGAAAATCCCTCCCTCAACAGAGGTGGTGGCCTCCGGCATAGTTTATCTGCTACTTATCAAGCTGTGCTTTCCACACTACCAAGACAAATCAAAAAGCCTTTACCACCAAGGCCATAGCTAACGACCCATTAACGACCCTTTCTTGATAGGTTTCAGCACCTTAAGCCATGGTTCACCTCAAGGCTAAGGATACCATTGTCTCCCTAACGAGCCTATTTAGTTCATCTGATGAGCCTAATTGAGGCCAGGGTGACTAGAGGTCAAAGCGCCTATAAGAGTCAGGGTTTGCACCAGCTGTATTCAGACCGATGAAGCTGTTTGGATGAACAGCGAAACGTTTCTATCTCTCAAAAAGAAGTCCAGTAGCCATGACTCAACTTCCAGATAAACTCACCTGGATCACTGAGAATCTTCACAGACAACACACACACCTGTTAGTTTAACCAAAACGTTTCCTAATATGACTAGTAAAATTTGAAAATATGATCAAAAAGCAAGCACTTACAGTATAGTGTTCTGCTTATATACCACCCCATAGCATTTCAAGCACTCTCTGGGTAGTTTACAATTTAATTATGCATGCTACACCTTGCCCCACCCCCAGCAAGCTGAGTACTCATTTTACCAACCTCAGAAGGATGGAAGGCTGAGTCAACCACTGCGCCACAAGGCTCCTATGATCTTGTAGGTGGCTTTGCAATAAAGTTTTAAAGTTGGATTAAAATACTTAGATGGCTTGTTAAAAGCATGTAGATTTTAAACCAGAACTATTTTTATTAGGTATAACACTAGAAAACTGATAAACAAAATATATAACATTACATATTTTGACAGCAGCTAGGATCATACTGGCACAACAATGGAAAAATGGAAAAAAATACCTACAGATGAAGAAATAATTAAGAAGATGCAGAAATGGAGCGACTTACTTTGAAGACTAAAGAGGAGGAAGACTGAGGGTATTTTCAAATGTGGAACCTGTTCTATCAGTGGTTAGAAAAGAGAAGTCAAGACTAAGGACCTAATTTGGGTCACCTAATGAATGTATGCAGAACCCATGCAAAACGATGTTGAATAAGCACAGATTGGTTTTATTAATAATAAAACTAATAAAATGTTTAATTAAAAACATATGAAGTTTTGGACCATGTCTAACATCTGGACTGCAGGGGAACCATAAGAACGAGCCAAGAAGAGAATAATCATGAATACAGAAAACCTTCATCACTTGAATGCCAACAGTCAAGATGTAGCACACCTTGGCTTAGTCACGGATCCAAAGGGAGACAATAATCTTCATTGGAAGAAGGCTGAGAGTCAGAAGGACAGCAGTTAAGGAATTAGGGCGGGTCATCATGTGTAAGGAAGGTGTGATTGGAGACTTTGGCTCTTTTTACATGACCCTTAAAGTCTGCTGCAAAATGCTCGCAGATGCAGAGCATAAAATTGTTTTCCCACCAGCAGCGGACTTTTTAAAAAAATGAAGTACAACCACGCCCACTTAAGCGCGCCCCAGCGCATTTTACAAGTGCCTGGTCTGGAGGAGGTAAAAATCGCATTTTACAAGTGCCTGGTCTGGAGGAGGTAAAAATCATTGTTGCTGTTCCTTGTTGCTGTTTTAAAGCATTGCATGCCTGGCCCTTCTCTGCTTTTTGTTTTTGTTTTTGTTGGGTCCTCCCCCCCCCCTTTTAACAGACAGGAATCCTAATGTCCTGGAACAATTAGCTGCTGCCGATGGCAGGCGGAGGTGAGCCTGCATTTTTCTCTCTCTCCTGTCACCACAGACAGAAGCAATAGAGTACGGGAGGTGGGAACACAGGAAGCAGAACAAAAACCATGTTGGGGGGGGGAATCTGCATTTAAGTTGCCAGTGGATTTTAGGGGTCGTGTAAAAGCAACCTTTGTATTCCTGATTACTATGTATGGGTATAAAAGCTGCCCAGGGAAGAAAGCTGTCAGGAGAAAGCATGTGTGCTGGTTACATACCACCGCATAGAGCTTAAAGCACTCTCTGGGAGGTTTGCAAGTCATGATACAGGCCTACGCATTCCCCACTCCGACACCAAGTGAGGTGCTCAATTAACCGACCTTGGAAGGATGGAAGGATGAGTGAACCTTGAGCCAACGACCTGTGATGGAACCCCAAGCTGTGAGCACAGTTCTAGTTGCAGTCCAGCAGTTTAACCAAGGCGCCACCAGGCTGTTCACTTGAAATGTGGTGCTGGAGGAGAGTTTTGTGGATGTTGTGGGCAGCCAGGAAGGCATGTGAGAGGCTCATAGAACAAAACAAACCTGAAATGTCCAGTTAACCAAACTGGTCACTAGTAGGAGCCAGAGACCATGCTATGTATATTGTAGTGCTGTCCATGTTTTATAACAGGGTCCACTACAACCCACATTTCTCAGCATCCATGGGGGTGTGGGCGATGGGATTAGCATGGATCCCCTGTGGATACAGGGGTCCCATTAGAGCTGCTTCTACAGCTTGTGCAGCTCATCCCATGCATAAAAGACACTTATAGGTGCACAAATTTCTTTCCAGAAAGCCAGGTTTATCTGCCTTGGAAGTCGTGTGGGGTAGCAGTGAAGCAGTCCAGGGCCCTTTCTTCACGAGGCGCGGCGCTCCGCAGCGATATTGCCTTCGATTTGAATTCGGAGGCGGTCACATGGCGGTCACGTGTTCTCGTTTCGCTCCCGCCCCTGTTTCTCAGTACTCACGAGCTGCAGTTTTAGGACCGATTCGAGCACAACCTCACGTGCTCCCTTCGCATTCACATGCCACTTTTCAACGTTCGTTATTTCCCATCCGTCCTTTAAAAAAATTCCTACTGACGGCGTATTGATGCACTGATGCTGGACTGTCAGTTGCAATGGCTCTACTGATTTCAACTGTTTCCTGGCATCATTGGCAGCCCCCCCCGCCGCCGCCGCCGCTACTCGGGGGGACCCCCGCATGGCACAGCCGCCCGCCCTCCGCCGCTTGCACGCTGCCTGCCCCGGGTGCCCTGCTCTGGCCGGGCGAGGCGGCAGCGGCTCCTCCTGCTCCCCCCGCCGCCGCCGCCGCCACCGCCGCTCCTACTCGAGCGAGGAAGTAACAGCGCAAAGCGATGAAACGATATCCCTGTTTGAATATTTTTTTAAAAAACTTGAAATAAAAGCCAAAAACCGAGACCACACGTGACGTTGGGAGCGAAGCAAGATGCGAAGCGAAAAGATTCCCGGCAGCAGCCAGGGGAACCACTCACCCCGCTTGGAGCACGGTAAAGGGGGCGTGGTCGGGGTGGCATCACAGCCAAAAAGGAGGAGCGTGCGGACTGAAACGATCGATTCGCACAGAAAAGAAGGCTAGCCGCGAAGCGAGCAGCTCGTGAAGTAACGGCCCAGGTTTCCTTCATAGCTGGTACCTCCATCTCGGTGCAGCTGGGGCCTCTCTTTCTTCCACCACCTCTGTGCCAGAACAGAAGATGACCAGTGGAGGACTTGGGCAAAACAGACATAAGAAGACATATTTTGTCAAACAACATGATATCAGCACCTCCTCGGTCCCTTCCCCTTTTCCCTGTGATGGGTTTCTTCAGCTTCTTCTCAAGCTCTTCTCAGCCGTGAAGACATCTGCAGAGAAACAGTGTGGTGTAGTGGTTAGAGCAACAAACAGCGAGGGGCAGCGGATCTGTTTTGGGCTTCTGTCCAAGCGTTACTGAAACAATCCGATCTGCTCAAACCGTTCTCAAAAATAGTTTCAGCCATTTTTGGTAGCTCTTTGTGAGCTCTGTCAGGTGGGACCTATTTGGCAACTCAACCAATGTCCAGGGTTTGCCAACTTCCACCGGGTAAGATTGTTGTCCTGGGGCTTTGGAAAAGAAGGCTCAAGGTTCTTTCATCTAAAAGAGGGATATAGTAAGCCATGTCGGTCACTCAGTGGAAAAACAAACAGTTATAGTCCCTGGTAAAGGGATGACAACTCAGGTTATGGAACTCACTGCCAAGTTGGCCTAAAGTTGCTTCCGTTGACTCATCTCAGGTGTAGTTGTTCTTTTACAATAACTCAGACTTGACTAGCAAATTGGAACCTACCCACCCCCTCCCTCCCCCCACCCCGGCCAAACAAAGATTTTTATGTAATAAGGACTCAGACTTGGGACTTTGGAATCAGGACTTGATACCAGAGATTCGTTCTTAGAACACAGGACCAGAGATTCGGAGTCGGGACTTCATATCAACGATTCGTCCTTGGGACTTGGAATCACAGATTTGGAACCAGACTTGGGACTCAGACCAAGAGACCTGCCGACATCCCTGGCCAATTCTTGCCCAGTCAAAAATCTTGCATGCCTGCCTGCCCAGCAGAAGGAGGATCATCTCAGACTTGCTTGCTTGTTGCGGCTAAAGAAGAGGTGCTTTGCAGATTTCAATCACAGTGACAACCCTGCTCCACATCTCCCAGACTTGCTCAAACATCTGGGAATCGGAACCCAGGCTTCTAAAGAATGAAGCCCCCAAAGCTCTTTGGGGGAACCTATTTTTCTAGCTTCCCTAGCTAGCCACTTTTATTATTATTATTATTATTATTATTATTATTATTATTATTATTATTATTATTATTATTATTATTATTATTATTAACCACATAGCCATCTGTGCTGGATTTTGTATTACCAATCACTAGTCAAACGCTTCCCAAGCATTTAGGACTCAGTGATGTATCAGCGAATTATGCGAACAGATCCCAGTAAGGTGGCTTTCTGCAGCTGACTGATAGTGACTTTGTCAACTCCAATTTCTTCTAAATACTTGCTTAGCTCTTTAGGTATTATTATTATTATTATTATTATTATTATTATTATTATTATTATTATTATTATTATTATTATTATTCTCAAGCTAAACAAGTTGAGGAGCCGTGTAGCCATCACAAAAACTAAATACAAAAGTGGAACCAGTGAATACACCTTTAGGCTACTAGAAAAATAACAAAAACGTTGCTAATATTTCGAGGGCGAAACCCTCTTCCACAGAGTAGTACCAATAGGTTATAACATGGCCAAAGATGGATTTGCCAGGCATTATTTCTTAGATGTAAGGTCCTTGGCAAGATGGGGAAAAAGCCAGGAAGCTTCTTAGCTGAGGCTTGGAGCTTGGATGTTGTAGGCTGCATCCAGAATGAAGAGAGGGAGGTGGTTTTATTGCCCCAGTCCAAAGACATGTCATAGCTTTCATGTACACACATTCACACCTCTCCTCAATGTGGCTCATTGAGGCCAATGGCCCCTGCCTGGCCAGCGAAGGGGGAGGGGGGGCTGGTGCAGAAGGCCCGTGCATTTCATTTGAGGATTGGGATAAAAGATGGAAAAGTCCACTGGGTGTAGCCAATTGGACCAAATAAAAAGGAAAGAAATTACCCACTGTTGCAATCTTGTCATGTCTCTGTTGATGGTCCATTTGCCTTTTCCTTGGGGGGGGGGGAGGGGCTCATTTCTGATATCTCAGTATTTCCAGTTGAAGCAAAACAAGTTCAGGAGCCATGGAGCCATGACAAAAACCAAACACAAAAGTTTTCTCTTCCATGTTTCATCTTTTGGAAAGTTTTTAAGGAGGAAAAAAATAAACAAAATCCTCACCCTTCCCTGTGCCAGAGCTTCGGAAACTCTTTACGGGACTCGTGCTTCCAGAAAGGTCCGTGCAGGGGAGCTGTTTGGTGAAAGCTGTAGTTCCCCAAACACTAACTTTTCCTCACTGCAGTCCATCCTGGGCAATCTGGAGCATTAGAAAAAGGGACACGCTGTCACCTGGCAGCTGCCGACCAAACCAGTCTGGACAAGCAGGAGCTGTTACATCACACGCATGCATAAAACATTAGGGTTTCCCCCACTACACCTGTTTGACAGTAATGGAATAGTCCTGGGTTTTGCTGACGGATAATCACTTCAACAGGCACATCATGAACCTTCCTGGACCTCTGTGCATGCATGGCCGCTCCGCTGAACGCCCGGATGGCTTTGCTCGCACTCCACCCAACCAGCCTTCTAAAGGAAGGCCGGGAATAATCAATCTGCAACCAAGATTTCATCTCTCCGGTAGTCTAATTTACTCTGCCAGACAGAAGATTGCAAGTCATTAATCATATATTGGATGCTCTCGGTGGCTTTCAAATTTAACAGCCAAGGAAGGAGTGGTGAGGCTCCGTCTGTCCTGAAGCACAACCGAGGAGAGAAAAACCTCTGCTCCGTCTCTGGTGGAGAGACAGGTCCTCCGTGGCTGGTTGGCTGGAAGCATCCCTTTCCTCAGAGATAGAAAAAAAATGAGTCCAGGTTATGGAGCTGAGACAGAAGAAGTGGATAATATTGTTTGAGAAGAATCCATTCATCTTGGTTTTGGCCCAGCCAATGGTGGACATGGCTGAGCACATTTTCTTCCGAATCTCATAATTTGTGGAGTAAATCTTTGCTTGTGGGACACTTTTAAGCTCCGTGAGGCCATTCACTTCCTTATGTATCTGTTGAGCAACCCTGCACATGCAACTTGGCAAAAGGAGTATTTTCTTATTATTTAGATGATGCCAGCAGCTATAACAACAACCAAGTGCTGGGGTTGGTGCACCCAAGTGGTCAGCCCCAACACAGACATTGATGGTAAAACTACAAAGTTCAAGTGTCCCTCCGATGTCAAAGTCAGACAAAAATCCATGACATCTTCTCCCATTGGGTTGGGTGTCCATAGGAGAATCAGCTCCACAAGCAGAGTCTTCAAAATCCCAGAATAAAATATCAGTTCAATGTTATGCAATTCATGAATTCACTATGTGGATTCACACACACTCCCCAACACAGTCATATAAGAATTAAAGCTAGAGGCCTCAGCAGACCAAGCGGTGACAGTAGCATCTTCAGTTCCCCCACTCTTTCGGATTCAAAATCCTTTACTCAGAGCCATGCTTTTTCTTAATCTCACCTTGTTGGGCTGAATCAATGGGCCTTTTTACACAACCCCTAAACTCCGCCGCAAATGGCTCCCAGCTCCGGAGCTTAAAATTGTTTACCCACCAGCTCCGGAGTTTACTGAAAATTAAGTGCGACCACACCCACTTAAGCGCGTCCCAGCACACTTTTCTTGTACCTGCTCTCCAAGGGTGAAAAATCTTGATGCGGATGTGCCGGGCTCTCCTCGCATCTTTTTGTTGTTGATTTTTGCCTCCTGCCCCTTTAAGAGAAGGAACCAGGAAGTGACGAGGCTCCCGGCAGCTTCCACCGGCACTGGGAGGTAAGCCTTTATTCTTTTGTCCCTTTTTCTCTCCCTCCCCTCACGCAGCCAGCAGCCAGGAAGTGCGGAGGGGGGTGGGGACAGAGGAAGAGCGACAAACCCCTAAGATCTCTGGTCCAAATTTAAGTGGCCAGCGGATTTTAGGGGTCATGTAAAAGCACCCAATGTTTCATCGAGGTCACATGGGCATTATCCTTCTAGGTGAGAAACAAGGCACAGATTTTTTTTCCCCTCCTCGCATTCTGAGAAAAAAATTCTGGCCATTTTTGTGCTGTCCTTACCAGAAGAAGCAAGAACAGCCCAAAGAGAGGGATTTATTTATTTATTATTTATTTTATTTTGAATATTTTCACCCCACCTTTCTCCTTGGAAAAGGACCTAAGGTGGCATTCAATATTGAGGGACAATATGCAGCCCAGAAGATTTAAGGCACAATTTAAGTTACAAACAGGGAATTAGAAGAGACATCTTAGAACATTAAAATGCAACGTTAAAGCTACACAGAGCACACAAAAAGGAAAAAAAATCCATTATGAGAGGTGGAAACTAACATGGAAATCACTGTTGTTCTTATGAAATCAGTCAATGCTAGAGATGGGCACGAAATGAACTTTTAGTTCATTTTGTTATTTGTTATTCATTTTGTTATGTAGCAAAATGAATAAGGAACCCCAGAGTGGATTTAGAATTAAACAAAACGAACAAAAAAAATTGGTTTGGTTTGGTTCGGTTCATTAATGGCGGCGGCGGAGATGTCTCCTACCTGGTGCTGGTCCTTCCTGGTTGGAGGTCCGATCTTCCTGGGTGCAGGAAGTGTGACGGGGGGGGGGGTAGGGTTAGCGGGCCACGTGGTCAGCAGTTTTAAAAATACAATAAAAATGAAGTTAAAAATTAATTTTTTAAAAAAAGGAGTGCTGACCCGGCTGGGGTGGCTGGCTTGGTGACCTAAAATAAAGAAAAAATATAAAAAATAAAACCAGGGTCGACCCCATTCCAGGGGCCGCGTGGGGTCAGCGCTTGAAAAAAAAACTCCAAAAAACACACACACAAAAACGGAGTGCCAATCCGGCCCCAGGGGTGGCCGGGTTGGCACCCTAAAATCAAGAAAAAATATTAAAAAATAAAACCAGTGCCGACCAGGCCCCAGGGGCCACACAGTTGGCGCTTGAAGAAGAAAAAAATATCCCTGCGCTAGAGCTGTAGCACGAGCCAGGAATCCAGAAGTAAAAATATAAAAATAATATAATATAAAATAAAAGGATTGTCTTGCTTCCGCTGCTGCCGCCAGACAAGATGATATGGATGATGATGATATGGATGATGAGGATGAGGATGCTGCCAGTCCAGTTTGTGCAGTTGCAACATCTGTGTTGTTCTTAATTTTATTTTTTTAATGTTTTTTTCCCACCCCCGCGCTGTCGAATTGATTAAATCGCACAAAGGGGGGAAATGAATAACGTATCAACAAGCCAGCAAAATTATTATTTTTAAAAAAATTCATTAAAAACGAAACAAACTGAACCAAACTCTAAAACGAACCAAACCAAAACGAATGGCCATTTTTTTGGTTTGTGCCCATCTCTAGTCAATGCAATCCTGCATGGAATCCATCTAAAAGTCACATAGTCGGTAGTCCCACGTTCAGGGAAAGCTTGCCTGAAGAGAACCTAAGAACCTAAGAAGAGCCCTGCTGGATCAGGCCAACGGCCCATCTAGTCCATCTTCCTGTATCTCACAGTGGCCCCACCAAATGCCTCTGGAAGCGCACGAGACTAGATATCTGTCTCCTGGCCCTTGAAGGACCCCGGTTTTAAGCCTGGAAATTACACATCTCCATCCTGGTTTGTAACCTGTGATGGACTTTTCCTCCAGGAATCTGTCCAATCACCTTTTGAAGGCATCCAGGCCAGATGCCATCACCACATCCTGTGGCAGGGAGTTCCACAGACTAACAACGCGCTGGGTGAAAAAATATTTTCTTTGGCCTGTTCTTACTCTCCCAGCCCTCAATTTGAGTGTATGTCCCCTAGTTCTGGTATTTGCCTGCTTCCAGAAAGACAGCAGCGATGGGAATGGAAAAGATGAGAGTTAAAAACACACTCAGGCCTTTCTATGTCTTTTTTGTACGGTTCTCCCCACACATCCACACCCACCCGCACACTTTACTCGGGCCTCTTGCTACATATACGGTTATTCTGTTTACAGTGTCATTAATATCCGACATTGCTTTGTGTCGTATGGGGTTGGAAAAAATAGCACCAGTGGGGAAGATCTGTGTGCTATGTCGTTTCTGAGAAACACACCAACCCAACAACCTTGGTGTGCTGGTGCCTCTTGACCTTCCGTCACTGCCACTTGGATTTCTCTGGTGTGTGTTTGTTACTCTGCCTCGGAGTCATCCAGAAAAGCTTCCTCCTCGTCCAACGCATCCTGTGAATAAGAAGGTTGGTGTTGGGTTAGGGAGACTCGGCTTGATCAGAACTCATTTGCGATGCACAGGAAAAGACAAACGCCAGGGCCGGGAGAGGGCGGATGAAAAGGGAGCAGGCCAAAGGCACCCCCTCGCCTTCAAGACTGACAATTTTAATTAGGCCTCGTTATTTCTCCTCCAAAAGGACTCCCTCCTGCCTTTCAGAAAGACAGGCATCTCCAAAGGCTGGCGTCCGGAGACATCAAGTGAGAGCGCTCGGCCCTCCAAACGGATATGTTTTAATCATCCGCTTCTAATGAGGGAGGATGCCGGCGGAGCAACACCATTGCAAATGCCTGTAACCACGTCCAGCCTCCTGCAACCCGCTCATCCGTCTCGTGACTCAGAAATGCTCCATGCCCAAAACTCCAGCCAAGGTCAATGCCCTGAGGTGGTGGATGGAGAGACAGCGGCTCAGCCCCCGTGGCTGACGTCCAGAGCTCTAGCAACCAGGGCTGTTAGGGTGAAGCTCAGCTCCTGTGAAACCAACGTAGGAACTGAGAGAACATAAGAACATAAGACGAGCCCTGCTGGATCAGGCCAAAGGCCCATCTAGTCCAGCTTCCTGTATCTCACATTGGCCCCACCAGATGCCTCTGGGAGCGCACGAGACTAGGTCTCTGTCTCCTGATACCACTCCCCTGCCTCTGGCCCTTGAAGGGCCCTCGTTTTAAGCCTGGAGATGACACATCTCCATCATGCTTTGTCACCTGGGATGGACTTTTCCTCCAGGAATCTGGAGAGGATAGAGGTAGGAAGAGGAATGGCCACCGCAGGGTGTTTGATGCTCTCCTGTTTGGTACCTCCCTCTGCCTGGGGAGTCACAGGCACATTAGCAACTTTCCGGCATCAAATATCAACCTTCGGGCCATCTTATAACTATGCCCTTTTAGCCCTCTAGATTTCAGGATCCTGAGTCATAACCCATGTTGCCCTGCAGTCGGGACAGCGCAGACAGAGATCCAGTCATGTCCAGTCACTGCACTCTTTGTGTCCTCAGAGACACTCTGGCTACTCGCACATGGTTACCAAGTGATTGTCAGTATTTTGTCTTTGCTCAGAACAGAACCCAAACTGGACAAGAGTGACCAGGAAAGGGAACAAACATCCCAAGAGCAAGGAACAGGGGTCCGTTCCGATGCTGTTGGGCTGCAAGTCCCATCAGCAATGGGCAGAATCTTAACAATAGGTTGAGTTTATGTAAAAGAGAAAGAAAGAAAGAAAGAAAGAAAGAAAGAAAGAAAGAAAGAAAGAAAGAAAGAAAGAAAGAAAGAAAGAAAGAAAGAAAGAAAGAAAGAAAGAAAGAAAGAAAGAAAGAAAGAGAAAACTGGAGAGAAGGGAGGTGAGAGAAATGAGTAGAGAATGAGTCCCCCCCCCCATGTGTACAGAATGCGGGCTGATATTGGTGGGGAGGAAATGTTGAAGAGCTTTGAACTTCTGGCCGCTGTAGGTAGAGTGGCAACAATTCAGGAGTCCAGCATTACCCCTGTCATTCCTGTCCATCAACACACGCCGTTCCCATGTGACATGGCCACAACGCCGTACCTCAGCCTCATTCTCCTTTCCGGCACTAGCTTCCACCAACCTTGCATGTGGCTTGTGCCATGGTCCAGCCGGTATTCCTTGAGAATTCCCTGTGGGATTAGGGGGACAAGCGGCTGTACGTGGAGAGCCAAGAGCGAGGCAGGTGAAATAAAGAAACCTGCAGTGCTCAAGTTCTTGTTCAGTCTATAAATAAAACCCTTGGCCTAGATCCAACGGCTGGTTCCAACTAGAAGGAAGCTCACTGAATCAATGGTGGGATAAGATTTATGGAAGTTCTGATTTATTATCCAACGAGTCTCTCTCAACAGGTCTGCTCTACCTGGGGCTCACCAGTGGACGAAGGTGAGCGCTTATGCTTGGCCTGCCTTCACGTGAGTCACAGGTCACAGTTGGCACTTTAAAAGGGCACAACACAGGACGTCACTGGAGAAGCACACCTCTGGCCCCCCTCAGCTGCTGCAGTTGACACCTCTTGGAAGCAACGGTCCTTTATAGCTTGCCACAGCAGATTGTCACCTGAAGACACCTGGCCCAAAACAAAACAAAACAAAACCTACCCTCCAATAAAAGTGTTCTGCTTATATAACGCCCCATACCGCTTCAAGTAGTCTGGACGGTGTTGTGTATTGATCTGTATTCCTATTATCTGTACTTGCTTTTGTTGAAGTAACTGCCTTCCTGTTCCAAAGGGAACAGGCCTATTGGTTTATTCAAGTTGCTGCATTTGGATCCTCAATCCTATTGGTCTCTGCCAAAAGGCAGCTTTGTGTTTGGTTGTAATTGTTCCCTCCAAAATGTATATTTTCCTAGTCAGTCCTGGCTCCTATAAATATAGCTCCCTCTCCCCAGTCCCCAGTCTTGTCTCTCCCTGAATAAAGAGCTGTTACATTAGAAGCTGTCTCCAGCCTGCTATGTCTAAGAGCTGAAATTACTACTGAAATCACTAAACCCCACGTCACAACACTGGCGACGAAGATGGTATCCGGAATGCTGAGAAGCAGAGGATCATCACGCTGACTCAGAGTCCGGATCGCAGTGGAGAACAAGACTCACCAGCCGGCTTAGAAGACGACCCTGCCCGCTGGAGAGAATAGAAAGTCCACGGGTATTGGAGCCCTTCCAGACATCAGAGCCCCACACTTGGGAGGACGATGTTGAATGCTTCGAGTTCTTCGTGGTGTCTCAAGGAATCTCTGATGACAACAAAAGAAGGACCACGTTCCTGAGTTGCTGTGGGCGTGAGACCTTCTTGTTGGCCAAGGCACTGCTCGCCCCAGCAAAGCTGAGTGAGACATCACTCACAGACATTTTCGCCCAGCTGACAAGCCACTTGGCACCTACCAAAACCAAGATGGCCTGGCGGATGGAGGTTCAGAAAAGGCAACAGCAAGCCGGAGAATCTGTGGCTGCATTCCTGGCAGGACTCCCGAAGCTTGCTCAGCACTGTGGCTTCCCAAATCTTGAAGACACTCTCTTGAATCGATTTGTTGGGGGGCTCAGCAGCAAAAAAGCCCGAAGGCACATTGTGGCAAAGGAAGATGTCACCCTTGCCTCCGCCTTGAAAGAGGCCACCGCCACAGAGAATTATGAGCAGGAAGAGCTCACTGCCAGTTGCAAGGCCACGAAGCTGCGGGTAGAGGCTGCCCATGCCATGGATGAACCAGAGGCTAGTCCAATCCAGAGCCCAGTCTGTGGTGTCGAGTTGGTGCGTCAGGCTGATGCACGGCACAAAGATCGCCGAGGTGCTTGCCCAGGCTGTGGCGGTAACCATGAGTGGAAAAGCTGACGTTTTCGTGATGCTACATGCAGTGCATGCGGGAAGTCAGGACACATCGCCAGGGCCTGTAGGTCGGTGGCAACTGGAACAATGGGATCACCTAGATCAACGCGTCGCAGATCATCCACCATGACTCATCTCCTGGACGATTGCAATTATCTCACAGAGATCAACGGAGAGACCGTGCAGTTCCCGGCGCAAGGCAAAACATCCATCAGAGTGAAGATTGAAGGTCAACCATGCGACATGGAGGTGGATTCCAGATCTGGATTCACCATTGTTTCAGACCAGACTGCAAGGGGGCTCTTCCCTGGGGGTAAGTTCCCCTCTCTGGAACCATTCCCAGCAACCTTGCAATCATACACAGCTGGTCGCATCCACATTCTAGGAATGCGTGCGGTGAGGGTACAATTCCGGGAGAAACAGGCCCTGCTTAAATTGGTCATTGCAAAGGGGAGTCGCCCCAGTCTCCTGGGTACTGACTGGTTTCCCGCCTTGGGACTGTGTATATCAGGGCTCAACTCAGTCCAAACTTCCCCAGAGTTGGGCAAGGCGTTAGGCCAGGAATTTGCCGAACTCTTCAGTGGAAAACTGGGTTGTTATAAAGGGCCTCCAATTGACTTTGAGCTGGACCCCAGAGTGGCCCCATTCCGACTCAAGCCAAGGCGAGTGCCATTTGCGCTGCAACCCAAGATTGAGGTGGAACTGGACAAATTGGTCAAACAGGTAGTTCTTTCACCTGTGGACTCTTCTAAGTGGGAGACTCCTATCGTCACACCCCTTAAGGCAAATGGGGAAGTGAGAATTTGTGCAGATTACAAATGTACTATCAACAAGGCACTCAGGGGAAATTCATACCCCATTCCAGTCGTCTCACAGCTGTTGGCAAAACTGGCTGGGGGGGGATTTTCGCCCAACTTGACCTGGCACAAGCTTACCAGCAGCTGCCAGTGACTCCGCAATCTGCAGAAGCACAGACTATCGTGACACACAAAGGAGCTTCCCGAGTAAACAGGTTACAGTTTGGAGTTTGTGTGGCCCCAGGGATTTTTCAAGGACTAATTGAGCGCCTGTTAAGGGGTCTGCCAGGGGTCTTGCCATTTTTTGATGATGTTCTGATTGCTGGGAAAGATCCCCAGGAACTAGTTGGGCATATCCGTGCTGTGTTACTCAAATTTAAAGAGGTGGGGCTGCAGCTAAAAAAAGGAAAAATGCAGTTTTGGGGTGCTATCTGTGGATTTCTTGGGGTTTAAAATTGATGCAACGGGCATCCACCCCACTGACTCTAAAATTAAAGCCATTACTGAGGCACCACGTCCACGGAACAAGACGAAGTTACAGTCATTCCTGGGACTTATTAACTTTTATCATTCATTCCTACCTCAGAAAGCTTCAATAGCGGAACCGTTGCACAAACTATTGAAGAAAAAGAGTCTGTGGCGTTGGGCTCAGGCACAGCAGAAGGCTTTTGACACCTTGTGGGGCATGCTGACTAGCAGGAGCGTCCTTGCCCATTATGACGAGTTGAAACCTCTTGTCCTGGCATGTGATGCCTCTCAGTATGGGCTGGGAGCTGTACTGAGCCATAGGGAAGCGGATGGGTCAGAAAAGCCCATCTCGTTCTATTCTTGTACGTTGTCGCCAACGGAGCGCAACTACGCACAAATTGACAAGGAAGCCCTGGCAATAGTGGCAGGGATTAAGAAGTTTCATGACTATTTATACGGTCGCCACTTTTTCCTTGAAACAGACCACAAGCCTCTGTTAGGATTGTTCAACCCGAACAAACTGACGCCACAGATTCTCTCCCCCAGAATGTTGCGATGGTCTATATTCCTGAATGGGTTCCAGTACACCCTGACCCATGTTCCAGGGAAAAGGTTGTGCCACGCTGATGCACTAAGTCGCTTGCCCCTTCCTGGTGTGAGTGATGCAGATCCTGCCCCAGCGGAACGAGTGATGATGCTGGAAACACTTCCGGGGGGCCCTGTAACTGCCACTGAAATAGCTGAGAGAACAATGAAAGATCCCGCTCTCTCCCATGTGCCTACTTGGGTGGGGAGGGGATGGCCAGGTAGCCCGCATGAAGAAAAATTTAGACCATACGCAACAAGGCAACATGAGCTATCCCTGCATAAGGGCTGTCTCCTGTGGGGAGACAGGGTGATCATCCCAGCGCCACTGAGAAACAGGGTTCTGGATACACTGCACATGGGGCATCCGGAAATGGTCAGGATGAAGTCGCTGGCCCGGTGCTATGTATGGTGGCCTGGGATGGACCAAGATGTTGAACAATGGGTACGGACATGCAAGGCATGTCAGGAAGTGCGCCCAGAAGTGGCCAGAGCACCAGTCCACTGGTGGGAGCAGACTTGGACTCCCTGGAGCTGGCTGCACTTAGATTTTGCTGGGCCATTCCAAGGAAAGGTTTTTTTTTTGTTATCGTTGATGCGTATTCTAAATGGTTAGAGGTGGCTATGGTTCCCAGCATGTCGTCAGCTGCGGTCATCAAAGTGTTGAGACAGCTGTTCTCAACCCATGGGTTGCCCGAGACCATTGTGTCAGACAATGGAGCAGCCTTTGTATCCCAAGAATTCAGGGCATTTCTGGCTGATAATTTCATAAGAGGGGTCACCTCAGCTCCTTTTCATCCCTCATCCAATGGGCAGGCTGAGCGCATGGTGCAGACAGCCAAAGGATCTATTGCACGCTTGATGGAGGGTGACTGGTCAACACGTATTGCCCGAATGTTGTTCTTGCAGCATGTGATGCCGTGTACTACTACGGGCAAGTTGCCAGCAGAGCTGCTCCTAGGTAGAAGGCTGGTAACGGTGCTGGACTATGTCCACCCAGATAAAATGCCAAACCGCAATGCTAGAGCACCTCCACAGGCAGAGAGCGAGTCTACAAGGTATTTTGCTCCTGAAGATTTGGTCTGGGTGAGGAATTATGCCAGAGGTTCCCTGTGGGTGCCAGGGGTGATTACCAGAGCATCTGGGCCAGTCTCTTATTACGTGACCGTTGAAGATGGCAGGGTCTGGCATAGGCACGTGGACCAACTGAGACGCAGAGCGCCCAGTAGAGTGGGTACAGGTGTAGGAGAATTGCAGCCCGAGAGTGACACTACCCCCATGAATGAGTCACAGCTGCAAGATCAGAGCGGAGATGCCCCAGGAATGCAGGTACCAGTGGCTTCAGCAAATGAATCTGCTCCTGCAAGTCCTCATGGTGCCGAGGAAGATATCAGGGACACTGAGTTGTCTAAAACCCCCTCCGTGTCAGACGAAACTATTACAGTAGACTCTCCACCACAGACACTGCCTGCTCAAGCCCCTGCAACACCCGTAGTCAGGAGATCAATTAGAAGTCGCAGGACCCCACAATATCTAAAGGATTACGTGTGCTGTGCCCACCAGGGAGGGAGGGGTGTTGTGTATTGATCTGTATTCCTATTGGTTTCTGTTCCTGTTCCAAAGGGAACAGGCCTATTGGTTTATTCAAGTTGCTGCATTTGGATCCTCAATCCTATTAGTCTCTGCCAAAAGGCAGCTTTGTGATTGGTTGTAATTGTTCCCTCCAAAATGCATCTTTTCCTAGCCAGTCCTGGCTCGAATAAATATAGCTCCCTCTCCCCAGTCCCCAGTCTTGTCTCTCCCTGAATAAAGAGCTGTTACATTAGAAGCTGTCTCCAGCCTGCTATGTCTAAGAGCTGAAATCACTGCTGAAATCACTAAACCCCACGTCACAACAGGCGGTTTACAGTTTAATTATAGTTTGCAGGCTCCACATTGCCCCCCCACCATCAAGATGGGTACTCATTTTACCGACCTCGGAAGGATGGAAGGCTGAGTCAACCATGAGCCGGCTACCTGGGACTGAACCCCAGGTCGTGAGCACAGTTTTACCTGCAGGACAGGCATTTAACCGCCAGCAGCCTCTGGGTAAAACCCTTGGGTCATAAGATGAAACATAGAGTTTCTTTTCTTTTTAAAAAGCATGTTTGGGCTCTCGGGAGTGTGCAGTATGATATGCAAACAGAGCACGCTTCCTGTTTCTTCCCCTCCATGGAAGGGCTAAGCAAAACGTTACACATAATGCACTCTCAGGGCAGTCTTTTCTATTTTTAAAACCTCTAGGCTGGGCTTTATCTATCAATGTGGGTTCATTAAACCAGGCATCCCTGCTTAGGGTTGCAGTGGAAAATGTGACTTCAGGTAGTGATCAAAAAAGAAGGGAGAAATTCTAAGGGGAGAAAGGGAGCATGTTTTAGGTGGAGAAGAGGAGACTGGGGATTGCCTTTAGACCAAACCACTGAAGGATACTGCTTTCTGTGAATTTGCATTCCTGAAACAAGGCCCTATGAGGGAAGATTACATACAAGAACTGCTCCCGTTTGGCCTTGCGAAAACACGACTGAGGGGAGATAGGGTAGCACTTTTCAAACATTTGAAAGGCTGCCCTACAGAGGAGGGGCAGGATGTGTTCTCAATCATCAACCCAAAATGCAGGACACACAACAAGGGGTGTGAGCTACAGGAAGCCGGATTTCAGTTGAGTATAAGGGGGAAAGGACGGACTCAATGATCTCAGGAGGTGGCGAGGAGGGATGGGCAGGAAACGAAAAGCAAAATGCTGTTTCATCGTTTCGTTACGTAAGGAAACGAAACGAAATGAGGAAGCAGCATTTTGTTATAGACGAAACGAAACTGCCATTTTCCATTGAAACAAACCATTTTGTTCCATCATTTTTGGGCTCCTGCTGAGCTGTCAATGGCTGGACCCCTTTAATCCTGGCCCAGTTGGTACCAGGAGGACCCTCTGGTACCGACTGGGCCAGGTTTAAAGACTCCGGGAGCCATTGAGAGCTCGGCAGAAGCCCTCAGAAAATGGTTGGGTGGGAGCGCAATCGTGCGGATCCACCTACTCAACCATTTTCTGAGGGCTCCTGCTGAGCTGGAGCATTCATGAAAACTGCAGACAACCCTCTGTCAGATCGGCTTTAACTTGGCTTCCTGCCTTGAGTAGGGGGTTGGACTCTGTGGCCTTAGAGGCCCCCTCTGACTCCATCGTCTGACAATTCTGTGATTTGCTCTGAGATACAACACAGGGACTCTGAAATATGGTTGGCATTGGATTCCTAATCCACTGAGCACCTGAGCAATAAAACAAGGCCTTTTTGGGGGGGGGTCTCTCTCCACCACGCATTGGAGTCATTAAAACTTGGTGCTCAGCACTGGTTAAGGAGGGCAACCAGAATGATTCGGGGACTGGAAAACCTTCCGTAGCACCTGAGGCTGCAACGGCTGGGCCTCTTCACTCTTGAATGACGGTGCCTAAGAAGTGACCTGATTGAAGTTTATAAAATCATACACGGTGTGGACCAAGTAGATAAGGAAAAGCTGTTTTCCTTATCGCACAACAATAGAACTGGGAGACACTCCATGAAACTTTTGGGTGCTAGATCTCAAACAAATAAGAGAAAGTACTTTTTTCACCCAGAGGTTCACTGGTCTATGGAACTCCCTGCCAGAAGAAGTGGTGACCGCTGTCAGCCTTGACAGCTTTAAGAAAGGATTGGACAAGTTCATGGAGAACAAGGGTATCCATGGGTATCATGATGGATCCCTAAGGACAACCTCCGGGTTGGAGAGAGAGGCAGGATATCTCTCAGTGCCATTTGTGGGGAATCGTAAGCAGGTGAAGACATCTGCTTGGGAATACCCTGAAGCAAAGGGTGAGCCCCTGTGTGAGACAGATTGCTGGACTGGATGGGCTGTGATGGCCTCTTCCATCAAGGCTGTCCTTATGTTTTTATGTTCTCAAGGTGCTAACGAACAGCTGCTTCTTGAGTCTCTTTGCCGACCAAAGCAGCCTGGCCAACTTCAGTCACATTCTCGACAGAATCTAGCCGGGAGTACCCTTTAATTTCTCATGAGAAAGGTGCCAGTTCTCAAGGAAGTCTTGCAGAGGGCAGATGTAGCCATAGCAACGCAACGTAGAAGCTGCGTTCCCAAAGTCAGAGCACCAGCAGGGAGCAGCTCAAGCTGACCCGTCGGAGGGAACGAGGGGTGCCAATTAGACATGGGCACGACTCGGTGAAATTGTCATTTCCGTTTTCGGTTATCGTTTCCGTTACGTAACGGAAATGGTAACGAAAATTAAGCCGTCAGAACTCGAACTCGAAGTGAAAAAAGAAAAATTTGGTCGGGTTTTTCGTTTCCGTTTATGGCATCACGGCGATCGCGCAATGCGAAGCACAGAAAACGTTTTAAAAGTTTTTTTAAAAACCCCCGACTCCCGGCCAAAAAAGCAGGCGAAAATATGCCTGCCTGAGGCTTTGCCACCTACCAGAGGGGTGTTTTCTGGGGGGTCCCCGGCCTTCCCCCCCCTCTTCTCCTGTCCTGGGCTGCTTGCACCAGGCTGGGGGGGGTCATCCTCGTCGTCTCGCCATGCCACGTGGTGGTGGGGGAATCCAAAAATGGCGACCACAATTTTTCTTTTGGAATCGTGGTCAAAAAAAACACCAAATCACCACAGAAACATGTGAAATTTATTTATTTTAAATGCCTGAATTTTTATAGTAGCAGCTTTGGGTTTTTTATAGCAATAAAACGTCGTATTGATTTTATTTTATTTTATTTTATTTTTTATTTTTTTAGACCTGCCCATTTGGGCTGGGCATGGGATGGGACCATGCAAATTTTTTTTTGAACCATTCCACCAATGGCATCGCCAGGTTTTTGACTGACACTTCTGGATGTCTCGGAGGGCATAAAAAGCCAAGGCACCTTCCAGAAATCGCAGTAGGGTGTATGGATGTGGTTGAGGGAGGAGGGCTGGCTGCTGGTGCTGGTGTGATCCAATCGAGATTGAGGAGTGAGGCTGGAGGCTTTACGATTTAAGTTAGGCAGGCAGGGAGGGAACTGAATTTAGAAAATAATTTCTTTGATTCCCTGCAGCTTTGTCTGCTGAAGGGAATAACAGTTTATTCTTTATTTCTTCTCTGGCAGTTTGTGAGGATTTTTTTTTCTGATATTGGATAAAGGGGGAGGTTCGACTGGGAGTGGGAGGTGTGGATTTATTTTAAAAATATATTATATACTACCATTTATTTTCTATTTTCCCAACTTCAATTTGCTTGCACACACACACATTTGGGGTGCAAATCAAGAACAGAACCTCTATCCTAAGTGATATCCTAACTGCCCACTCGCCTGTCCACCCGCGCCGCCACCCGCCTGCGGCCCGCGCCGCCGCCCGCCCACTCGCCCGCCCGCGGCCGCCGCCCACCCATGGCCCCCTGCCATCGCCACCTGCCCGCACATCCCCCCGCCCCCTGCCCCACCCACCACCTAGGGCGCAAAAACACCTAGTGCTGGCCCTGATTGCGGGACACCCCTATGCTCTGGGAAGTCAAATCGCGCTAAATCGCGGTGGAAACGACAAACGACAAACGGAAATGAAATTTTTTTGAAAAATTTCATGACAAACGGAAACGACCCGAAACGGACCCGTTCCAACAAATGAAAACTCGAAACGTCATTTTTTCTGGTCATGCCCATGTCTAGTACCAATCACACCTGTTGGAAAGAGCTACAGTTAAGGGCTGGGTTAAAATACTTCCCTTCCAGATTCTCACGTGTGTGCTCCAACAGCCTCTGCCCTGAAGGGGAGGCTCAATCTCATCTGGAGAATTCGAAGAATCATTTTGCGCTGATAATTCTCCTTACATTTCTAAACACAGAGATGGGGGGATTCAAGTCGCAAAACTCGGATTCGGCTCGGTTTTGCCTTTTCTTTTCTTTCAATGACTCAGGCTCGACTCACAACTTGGAAACCACGTCCCTCTCCATCCCCCCCCCCGCCGGGGAAAGATGCTTGTGGTGAATGGGGACCCGTACCAAGGGCCCGGGATTCAGGAATTGAAAGACAAGACTTGCCAACATCCCCATTCGACACTGTGCCCGCCAAAGGAGGCTGGGACCAGTGGTGCCCAAAAAGTCCATTTTATCATCTCAGTCCATGAACAGGTAAATGACAACACTTGAGCCCAAGTGGACCACCAAAACAGGGTTCCTTTTGACCAATATTAGGTTAGGTGCCATGATTTACGTGCTGTCATTGTTTATATCCTGCAGGAGTCTATAGAATGCCTGGACGTTAAGGGCCACACCTCCTCCTACAACCCTCACCACATTTTTTTCCTTAGAAAGGTGAAGGTTTTAACTTTTTAAAAAACAAAAAAAGTTTCCTTGCACCCTCTAATGGTCAAAATTACACACACACACACACACACACACACACACACACACACACACACACACACACACACACAGAGAGAGCGGACCCTTGTATAACAAACAGCTTGTATAACATAAAATCTGTATAACATAAAAATTCCGGAGATAGGGGAAATTTGCTTAACATAATCACCTATGGGGCGAATCCATACAACATAAAAATGGATAAAAATAATTGTAAGTTGAGCAGACCATATCTAAAATTTGTAAGACAGCAGTTAAAAGGCCAACAGTTTTTCACTGTTAAATCGAATTGCTCTTAACAAGTCGGGGTACCACTCTGTGTGTGTGTGTGTGTGTGTGTGTGTGTGTGTGTGTGTGTGTGTGTGTGTGTGTGTGTGTGTGTGTGTGTGTATAAAGTGACTTTCTGAACCAAGCACATTTTCTCCAAATGTTTCTCCTTTTAAAAAATTAGGGGGTGTGGGGACTCCAGAACGGCCTCTGTATATGACGGCCTCATGGATGGGGGCACCTCAAACATTACTTATTTTGGAGAAGGTCTGGTTCTCAACCATGCAAAAGAAGTCAGATTGTTAGTGCTCTTCAGCAGAAGCATTTGAGGTTTTAAATTGATATTGAGATAAATAACGGACAGAAGAGAAAAGACAAAGGTATCATCCTGGGAAGATGACCACCAAGTTGATTTCTTGGCTCATGATGTTGGGTCCTAGGAAGAAGACACTGTGAGGAGCGTAAAAAACATGGCCATGTGCACCACAGGATATGTCTGTGTATGCAATGACCAATAAAAATAAAAATAACAAATTATGTATTCAATAGCCCAGCTCAGGGTTTTTCCTAGACAGAGGTTTTAGGAACAAAGCACCCCCTCTCCCCAACTAACTAAGCTGGTCCCAGCCCTGCAGGACAAGGCGATACAACATTCAGGAAAAACCAGTTGTTTGGTTAAGAAGAAAACTATCCACATAGGTCAATCCTTTGTTCCCATCCCTGAACACCCTCTGAGTAAACCTCCCTTCTCATTATCCCCTTAATTTCCCTTCCCTTCCTAAATTGACACCCAGACTGAGATTACAATGCAGGAGCTGGACAATGTGCCCACAATTAAGCTCATCATTCTCTTCTAAGCCAGCTGTGATACTTTTTTGTACAAGTGCTGTTTACATATTGGCCTCTTGTATAAACCATTGTGTTTCCCCCCTTCTGTACAAACCTTATATAAACCCTGACCCCTTGCTCAGCAGCAGACCTCTCCCTTGCCTCTTGAAGGTATTGGGTCTGTAGATCCTTTGATAGATCCATTAAATGAACCCAATCGGACTCTCTCTGTGTCAGATCATCCTTGGCAGTTTAGATCCAGTGTACATCTCCTGGAGACGAGCTCCAGGGACTCAACAATGAAAGGGGTTTGCAGCTAATTCCAGGTAGAATTTCAACTCTCTGAAGAATGTGGAGTTGTTTGTTTAGCTTCATTTACAAGCTGTCTTTCTCCCCATCAGATGACTCACAAGATTAAAACAATTAAAACACAGTAAAAACACATTAATATTAAATTATCAAATATGAAAAGTGATAAAAGGGCTAACTTTAAAAGCACACTAACAAGACGAAACAGCTAAAACCAGCCATCCGGGACTCACTTGAAAAGATGCGTAATAAAGTTGAAAACCTGCCTGGAAAATGGGATATTCCGCTGTCAGTTGAAAGCTTCAAGGGAGGGGGCCAGTCTGGTCTCCCCAGGGAGAGCCTTCTGTCACTTGGGAGCTGTCCAAGACATATGCAGTCACCCCCCGCCGATTGCGGGGGTTAGGGACCCACCCCACCCTCGATGCATGAAAATCCGCGATACGGGGAAGCGGGTGGGGTGGGGCCTGGGGGCGGGGCGGGGCGATCGCGCGCCTGTCTGAGGCTTCTCAGAGGAGCGCAGGGGACAGCGCAGAGCGACCTGATCACCCCTGCCTCCCCCCCCACGGCTCCGAGGCTTCTTGGAGGAGCACGGGGGCGGCGCGAAGTGACCGGATTGCCCCCTGCCACCCCCACCCCCTGCGTGGCTCCAAGTTGCAGGTACTGCGATCCCGCGATGTAGTGGGACCACAGTACCTGAACTGCGAAATGGCTGGGGGTGACTGTACAACAATTGGTGAGTTAGCAGTACTCCTTTTGCCTAGCCCAGTGTAAGCAACCAAGAGGATGCTGGCAGATACATTGGCAAATATCACCCATTTGGACTCTTTCCCGGCAGGGATGGAGGTGACGTGTCAACCGCGGGTGGAATGGCTGCTCTTATTTGAAAGTAATCTTCAGAGCATCTGGTTCCACGTGTCAACTCTTTTCTCTTTCTCCGAATTCAATTATTTGGCAGTGTCTCCTGCAGGAAATGAATGCTTTTAATCCTGTTTAACCCTCTTTGGTGTTTGCTTTCGAAGCTTTTAGCATAATGAAAAGGCATCCCATTTGCCTTGGAAAAACCCTTCATACAGGCACTGCTTCTATCGCCCACCCTCCTCTCTGTCCCACGTCTTGTATGCAGGAGCAGCAGAAGCAAACGCTAGCTATACGGCAAAAGGTGTTCCCAACCTGAGAACGGACCCCCCCAGCCTCCTGGTAGCTTTTGAGTGGGGGTACACTTAGACTAGGGATGGGCAGGAAACAAAAAACAAAATGCTGTTTCATCATTTCATTACATAACGAAACAAAACTAATGAAACAAAACAAGGAAGCAGCATTCCGTTTTAGATGAAACGAAAAGGTCATTTCCCAATTGAAATGAACCATTTTGTTCCATCGTTTTCGGGCTCCTGCTGAGCTGTCAATGGCTGGAGCCCTTTAAATCTGGCCCAGTCGGCACCAGGGGGTCCCCATATTGCCGAATGGGCCAGGTTTAAAGGGCTCCAGGCATTGACAGCTCAACTTTAAAATGGGTCCCGGAGTCCCATGCACCAAATCTGGTGCCTCTAGGACCCAGGGGAGCCATTTCATTTCGTATGATTTTAAAAAAAATGTAAGAAACAAAATGAAACAATTTGTTTTCATTTCATGTCCATCCCTAACTTTAGACTCTCCTCTCAGAGGACAGGCAGATTTTTATGCACCATCTGAAGCCTCGGGGGCAGTTTCTCATTATGTGCTATCACACTGGTTTCCTCTTAGGACAACCTGAAAGTAAGGCAAAGCACAGAGCGCTGCTTATTAGAGATGGGCACGACTCAAAAAATGGTGTTTCGTTTGTCGTTTGGTCGTTTAGGGGTCCGTTTCGGTTCGTTTTCGTTTTCGTGACTTTTTTGCAAAAAATTTCATTTTCGTTTCATTAGGTAACGAAATGAAAAAACGAAAACAAAAAATTGCTGTTTCGTTAGCATTCTTTTTAGTTCAGTGCATCTGCTGCAATGAAAACGAAAAACACAGCAAATTTGGTGATTTTGTTTTTGTTTTCGTTTTGTTTTTTAAAAATTCATTTCATTTTCGTTGCGTAACGAAACGAAAAAATGAAAACGAAAACGAAAAATCGCTCGTTTCGTGCCCATCTCTACTGCTTATATACAACCTTATAGCACTCTCTGGACAGTTGAGAATTCAGTTATGGAGGCTACCCCTCTCCCCCCCTCCACTCCGTGAGCTGGGTACTGATTTTACTGACCCCAGTCAACTTCAAATCGGCTACCAGGGCCTACTGGGATCAAACTCAAGTCATGAGCAGAAGCTCGACGGCAGAACTGCAGTTTAACTACTGTGCCACGAGACTCCATGACTAACAGCCTCCTAGAAGAGGATTATTCAGGGCTGAGCCAGATCTCTTGGTGCGGAAAAGAGAGGCTAATCCCAGCATGAGCAGCCCCGAAGGAGGAAAAAAGCTGGGCCTTCTTGTGTGTGAAGTGGCTTTAATGCACAGGCACACCTCTCTGCCTCTTCTCATCCCATGCTAGAGGTCCCTGGCTCATAATCATGACTGTGCCATACGTTGGGCTCTAATGCCTTGACCTCCCCTCTCCCTCTGCCTTTCCCCTCCCTCCTGGGCATTTGACTGACTGACATCTGCTCCAGCCTGTCATTTCCTTCCATATTTCATATCCCGCCTTCCTGCCTTGCAGGTTTCAGGGTAGCTTATGCCCCCCCCATCACTCTGCTATCTCACAAGCAGTTTGAGCTGGTTTTTACTTACAAGTAATCCGGCTCAAAAATATGTGTCCTCACGACCATTGAGTTTTTTTAAAAAGAAAACCGGTCCATGACCTAGGGGTGATGTTGGGTATTTTTAACCTGGTTATAAATTTGCATTTTGCAACCTTGCGTAGGTATGTGGGGATGCTGGTTATCCAGGTTTCCACCCCCCCCTCTTTTGCCCTACTAGCTGATGCTAACACCTTTTTTAAAAAAATTAAAAATACTAATTTGGCTTTCTATTTCATTTTTTTAAACTTTTTTTTGCATGCCCCCAGCCCACACTACTGATGGGTTCTTGGAGCTCAGCAAATAAAATAAAATAAAATAAAATAAAATAAAATAAAAAATTTAAAAATCGTGGAGAAAAGGAGGGATTTTTATTTATTTATTTATTTATTTATTTATTTATTTATTTATTTATTTTACAGAGCCCCAAGTGCCGATCAGCTGTAGCACAGGCTTGGGGCTGGCAAAAAAAAGTTTAAAAACATCACTCCTTTTCTCAGTGTGTTTTCTTTTGTATTTTTCTGAGCCTGGAGAGCTGTAGCTGGCAAAACTCATTCCCGATGGGGTGGGGTGGGGGGAAAGGAGCGACTTTTAATTTTCTTTCTTTTCTTTTCTTTTCTTTTCTTTTCTTTTCTTTTCCTTTCCTTTTTTTTTTTTTTTTTTTTGCCAGCCCCAAGCCCACACAACAGGTTATGGGCACTTGGGGCTAAGCAAAAAAAAATGTTTAAAAATTGCTCAGGATCAAACTTTAAAATGCAGGTTTAGGAGATGAGAACATTAAGATTTGTTTAATAATACCATGCCCATGAGGACACTGGGTGAATTTTCAGTCATGTGATGACTTTAGAGTAAAAACACGTCTTAATTTTTTTTGTTAAAAGTATCTTTTGCCTGTGTGATAGTGCTCCCCTCTCTGTGTCCCACTTGGTAGTGAGATCCGCTATTCTTGTTGTTACAGGCTTGAGCCTATACACTCACTTGTTGCTGCAAACAGTTTTCAAGGGGACAACCAAGACAGTGCTGGATGAACAACCTTGACAATGTCAAAGAAATTGTTTTGGGTTCACCCAGATCAAGCCTGTGACCATGGAAAGTGGAAGACAACAACAAGAATATAGAGGATGTCACAACCAAATGGGATATTCATTCATTGGCATCCTTCAGTCTCGAAAGACTATGGTATCACACCTAGTGTGACTAAATAGACCAATTCGGGAATGGCAGTCTCTACCACACTGGGGACAGATGTATTCAGTTTCTTGCCCGGTCCTCGGTCCTCGAGTTTCGTTCTTTCCGTGCCTGCCTCTTTTCCTCTGCCTGTTGGACAAATGCCTCTTCAAATTTATGTAGACCATGCTGTATCTCTTGCCTCCAGACAGTGTGATCGGAGGTCAGGGTTTCCCATCTGCTGAGGTCCATTCCCAAGTCCCTCAGGTCCCTCTTACAGATATCCTTATACCACAGCTCTGGTCTCCCTCTGGGGCGCTTTCCCTGCACTAGTTCTCCATATAGAAGATCTTTTGGGATTCGGCCATCATCCATTCTCCCAACGTGTCCAAGCCAGCGTAGGCGTCGCTGTTTCAATAAAGTGTACATGCTAGGGATTCCAGCTCGATTCAGGACTATGCTATTTGGAACTTTGTCGTGCCAGGTAATGTTGAATATTCACCTAAGACAGCGCATATGGAAGGTATTAAGCTTTCTTTCCTGTCAGGCATGGATGGTCCAAGACTGGCTGCAATACAAAAGTGTGCTCAGTACACAAGCTTTATAGACCTGTATCTTTGTATGTTCTGTCAGCTTCTTATTGAGCCATACTCTCTTTGTTAGTCTGGAAAACATAGTTGCTGCTTTACCTATACGTTTATTCAGCTCAGACTCTAGTGAGAGTGTATCTGAGATAGCTGAGCCAAGATACACAAAGTCATGGACAACTTCCAGTTCTTTTGCAGAAATTGTAATGAGAGGAGGAGAGTCCACATTCTGGCCCATTATTTGTGTGTTTTTTCAGGCTGATTTCTAGCCCAAAATCTTTGCAAGCTTTACTAAAATGATCCATGAGTTGTTGAAGATCTTTGGCAGAGTGAGCAGTAATGGCGGCATCATCAGCGAAGAGGAGATCCCGCAAACATTTCACCTGTATCTTAGACTTTGCTCTCAGTCTAGAGAGCTTGAAGAGTTTTCCATCTGATCTGGTCCGGAGATACTGTAGATACCCTCTGTTGAAGTTCCAAAAGCATACTTCAGCATGATAGCAAAGAAGATCCCAAACAAGGTTGGCGCAAGGACACAGCCCTGCTTCACTCCGCTTTGGATGTTGAAGGGATCTGACACTAGGCCATCAAAAACTACATTGCCCTTCATATCCTCATGAAAAGACCTAATGATGTTAATGAGCTTGGGTGGACATCCAACCCGGAGGAGTATTTTAAAGAGTCCGTCCCTACTAACCATGTCAAATGCCTTCATAAGATTTATGAAGGCTACAAAAAGAGGCTGTCCTTGTTCCCTGCATTTCTCCTGCAACTGCCTGAGGGAAAATACCATATCAGTAGTAGACCTGTTGGTTCAAAAGCCACACTGTGATTCTGGGTAGACTCTCTCTGCAAGTATCTGGAGCCTCTTCAGTATAACATGTGCAAACAGCTTCCCGACAACACTAAGAAGAGAGATACCACGATAGTTGTTACAGTCACTCCTGTCACCTTTGTTCTTATAAAGCGTAACAATATTAGCATCCTTCATATCCTGTGGTACTCCCCCTTCCCTCCAGCAAAGGAAGAGGATTTCGTACAGTTCAGTGACAATGATCTCTTTGCAGCACTTCAGAACTTCAGCAGGGATGTTATCTTTCCCAGGTGCCTTGCCAGAGGCAAGTGAATCCAGAGCCACATTTAGTTCTTTTAGTGTTGGTTCATTGTCAAGCTCCTCCAAGACAGACAAGCACTCAATATCATTTAAGACTTCTTCGGTTATTGTGTTTTCTCTGGAATATAGTTCAGAGTAGTGCTGGACCCAGCGTGCCATCTGCTCCTCACAATCCTGGATGATCTCACCTGAAACAGTCCTTAAGGGTGCAGCTTTCTTATGTATCGGCCCTAAGGCCTGTTTAATTCCATCATACATTCCCTTCATGTTACCTGTATCAGCTGCCATCTGAATCCGAGAACACAGTTGCAGCCAGTAATCGTTAGCACATTTCCTGGAAGTCTGCTGGACTTTATTACTAACAGCTCGCAGGGCCTGTAGGTTGCGCTCACTGGGACAAGCTTTATATGCAGTCAAGGCTCTCCTGAAACATCTGCGCTTCCCCTTTCCCCTGTTAATTTTCCTTCCTTGCCCTGGATATGTGCCCTTTTATGTGCCTATTCTTTTTTGTAAACTTTTATTTTATTGTTATGTGTTCTTCTTTAGTTATTTATTGTTGTTGTACCGATTATTGCTAGTTGATTGTAACTTGTTTATTTATTGGGTTTTTTCCTCCTTTGTCACCAGTGACCATGCAGGCAGGGACCGCCATACCTGTTGGGTCGGGCCATGGTCGTTACGCTAGGAGCTGGGGGGTTAGTCGGCTAAGAAGAACTCAGGCCAGGCATCTTGCGTCTGTCACCCGTTCAGACCCCTCAGCTCACTGCCACGTATCTCGGAGCCACTCCGCCAGCGCCTCCGACCTATCTTGCCTCCTGATGAATGCCAGGTCAGTCCACAATAAGATCCCCATCATTTATGATACCATCGTTGATGGAAGGGCTGACCTGGCATGCATTACTGAGACCTGGGTGGGAGCAGAGGGGGGAGCTTTGCTCGCCCAGGTGTGCCCCCTGGGTTTCTGGTACAGGGAGTGGGAAGGTCAGAGGGTCGTAAGGGGGCAGGGCAGCCATTGTGTACAGGGACACTATTCAAGTCAGCAGGGTGCCAGGACCCTGCCTGTCATGGAACCCGAATGTGAAGGGCTAAATGCTGGAGAGCAGCAGGAGGAGCCTTGTAGTTCAACTCAGCAGGCAGCTGAGTCTGAGGACGCAGCTGAGGGCACATCTCCTCCTCCTATAAGGGCTAGGAGCAGGATCCTGCAAAGGAGAACTAACAGGAGAGCTAGGGAAAGAATCTTTAATGAGCCTTGCCAGAGATATGGGTGTGCTCCCTGTTTTAGGATAAAGCTAGCAAGTTTACCCTGAACCCTCTGTGGGAGCAACGCGTCAGGTACCTTGCCACCACGTTCCTGTGTGTTCTCCTGACTTTGTTTCCTGACCTTGGACCAGCTTTCTGACTACGGCGTTCTCTGTTTCCTGACCTTGGACCGGCTTCCTGACTATGACGTTTCTCTGTTCCCTTGAACTTGGCATTTGGCTCTGTAAATTATTCTGGATTGACTCGGACTGTACTTTGTACTTTATCTGGATTACAACTAAAGTTCCTGGCAAAGAACTGAACTTGGCTTCCCGTGTGTTCTGTGTGCGGGGCTTGACAGTTTGCTCCCACCCACCAAACTTATTCAAGGAGAATGGAGAAGGAGGGGGCTGTTGGAATGACTCCACTGAAAGCTTTGCAAAACCAAGTACTGTTTTTTGTCACAGGTAATTGTTCATTTGCAGCAAGCTCCAGCATCATTACAGCCTTGTTGCCCTTTGCTGCCTCCTGACCGGTTTGAAGGCAAATTAGAGGAATTCCCTGCATTCTTGGCTCAATGCAACTGTTCATTGAGGTACGGGCTCAAGAATTTCCTACTGAGAGGTCTAAGGTCTGTTTTATCATCAGTTTATTGAAGGGACAGGCAGCTAAATGGGCGACTCCTTTACTCCTCAGTGCTTCACCTTTGCTGGATAATTATCAGGCTTTCCTGAACCATATTTCTTCAGCCTTTCAGAATCCCGTGCAGGCTGCTACCGCCAACAGGAGACTCAGAGCTTTGAAACAGGGCAAAGACTCAGTGTCTGATTATACCACTGCATTTCGTTTGATAGCTCAGGATGTGCAGTGGAACGAGCCGGTACTGATTTCTCAGTATATGGAAGGTTTGGCAGATGAAGTGCTGGATGAACTCTGCAGGGTAGAACAACCAAACACATTGCAGGAACTCATTACCCTGTGTCTGAGAATAGATGGATGCCTGGAAAGCCGTCGTGTCTCTCAAGGCCAGAACTGCAAACAGCAACCTCTGCCAGCTGTGTCTCATCTGCAATCCCGGGAGGCCCGTGAAGTGGATCCAGAGCCTATGCAACTGGGAGCTGCTCGACCACGCCTCACCCCAGAGGAAAAGGCAAGACGACGCTTTCATCATCTCTGCCTGTACTGTGGGGGAGGAGGACATTTCGCTTCTAATTGCCCTTTGAAGCGTTCCTCAATAAGTGCTGCTATCTCTCCAGCAGTAAAAGGGCAGCTCCATCCTTGAAGGAACCCCGAGGATTGGAGCATACCGAAGGGTTCCCAGGCAATACTATCACACCTCAAGGACCTTTTCTGATACCTGTGACTCTAGGGCTCCCTGATGGTCGGGAGATACCGGTGTATGCTATGGTAGACTCTGGGGCGGCTCACTGTTTTGTGGATGCTGGGTTTGTGCGGTACCATCGGATTCCAGTACAAAATAAGGACACTCCTTTGTTAGTAGAATCCATTGAGGGTCGGTTGCTTCGTTCTGGGCCGGTAGCTCAGGAAACCTGTCCCCTTACTCTTCAGGTAATGGATCATAATGAGCAGATTAGCTTTAATGTAACCTGAATGCCCCAGTTTCCTCTTGTTTTGGGACTTTCCTGGTTGCGAGCTCATAATCCACTGGTGGATTGGGTGCAAGGGGAATTATATTTCAAGGTTCCTTGTTCAAAGCAACATTCCTCTACTGTACTGGCATCTGCCCATGATACATCTGACCCTGTTTTGCCTCAGACATACCAAGACTTTGCAGATGTATCTGAGGAAAAGGGGGCTGACAAGCTACCCCCACATCAACCCTATGACTGTGCCATTGATTTGCTTCCTGGGGCACCTCTTCCTGTGGCGTGAGTTTATCCCATGTCCGAACCAGAATTAGAAACGTTGAGGGCTTTTCTAGATAAAAATCTTCAACGTGGGTTCATACAGCCTTCCAAATCACCATTGTCTGCACCAGTGATATTTGTCAAGAAGAAGGGAGGGGAGCTTCGTCCTTGTAATGATTATAGAGCACTAAACAAGATCACTATTAGGGACCGGTACCCTTTACCCTTAATCTCTGAACTTTGGGACCGGCTGAAATGGGCTAAATGTTATACTAACCTGGACCTTCGGGGGGGGGGGCGTATAATTTGGTACGTATCTGTAAGGGAGACGAGTGGAAAACTGCATTCCGGACCCGGTACGGTCAATATGAACATTTACTAATGCCTTTTGGTCTGACCAATGCACCCAGTGTGTTTCAGAGGATGATGAATGACATTTCCCAGGATCTCCTAGATCGTTGTGTGATTGTGTATTTAGATGACATTCTGATTTACTCCGCTGATCCAGCTCAACATGTTCAAGATGTTGGTCAGGTCTTACAGCGTCTTCAGGAGAACGGACTCTATGCTAAGCTGGAAAAATGTGAGTTTAACATTGAAGAAGGTGAATTCCTGGGGCATATCATTTCTCCCCAGGGAATCCGCATGGACCCCAAGAAAGTAGAGGCTGTGTTGTCATGGCAGCAACCACAAAATCGTAAGGACTTGCAACGGTTCCTTGGCTTCGCTAACTACTACCGTCAGTTTATTCCTGCTTACGCCGATATTGCTGCACCTTTAAACCGTCTCCTTCGTCCTAAAGAGCCTTTCCAGTGGACTCCAGAAGCAGAGAAGGCTTTCTCTACCTTGAAAACCCGCTTTACCTCGGAGCCTTTACTTCGCTACCCTGATCCACAACTGCCGTCCATAGTGGAGGCTGACGCATCTAGTGTTGCCCTGGGAGCAGTATTATCTCAACAAGAGGATCCCTCACAAACCCCACGTCCCTGTGCCTACTATTCTCAGCAATTAAAACCCGCAGAGAAGAATTATAAGATCTAGGAGCGTGAACTGTTGGCCATCAAAACAGCTTTTGATGTATGGAGGCATTACCTTGAGGGAGCTCGACACCCTGTGCAAGTGTTAACTGATCACAGAAACCTGGAACATTTACAAACAGCTCAGCTATTGTCTCAGCGACAAATCCGGTGGTCTTTATTCTTTTCCCGGTTCGATTTTCGAATCAAGTATATTCCTGAGGCTCAGAATAAGAAAGCTGATGCATTGTCTAGAAAACCTGAATATGCGGCACCAGTGAAAGAGACCTTAGTGGCACCCATCTTGCCTCCTTCTGTGTTCGCAGCCACAAATCCGTGTCCCAGCTTGGCAGAAGAAATCTGGGAATCTCAAGCTCGAGATCCATGGACTCAGCAACGTCTTCAAGAACTTCAGAATGGGGAGCATGGAGAGTTTTCTGCACAACAAGGGTTATTACTACATCGAGGGAGGTTATATGTTCCTGCTGGTCCCCTTCGTAACCAGGTATTGCATCTATCTCATGATTCTTTACCTGCTGGACACTTTGGACTTTACAAAACCCTGCATCTGCTCATAAGAGAGTTCTGGTGGCCACAGGTCCATGCTGATGTTGCCCGATATGTGGGTTCCTGTGAAGTTTGTCGGCGAGCAAAGGATGTGGTGGCTAAACCCTCAGGTCTGTTTCATCCTTTGCCAACACCCTCTGGTCCCTGGAATGCTGTCTCCCTAGATTTTATCACGGATCTTCCCAGCTCAAAAGGGTTTACCTGCATCCTGGTCTTCGTAGATTTATTCACCAAAATGGCCCACTTCGTTCCTTGTCCTAAATCTCCTACCGTAGCAGAAACAGCTCATCATTATTTACAACACCTCTTCAGGCTTCATGGTTTACCTGAACACCTTATTTCGGATCGTGGACCCCAATTCACCTCTCGTTTCTGGCAAGCAATGCACAAGGCACTAGGAACCCAAGTTCACTTGTCATCCGCTTACCACCCACAGTCAGATGGTCAGACTGAGCGCACCAATGCCACTTTAGAACAATATTTACATTGTTATACATGTTATCAACAGGACAATTGGGCGGATTTGTTGCTTTAGCTGAGTTTGCATACAACAATGCTGTACATTCATCCACTCGTCAAACCTCATTCATGGCCAAATATGGGTATCATCCTTGGTACTTTCCAACCACCCTTCCTTCCACCTCTGTGCCAGCTACCGATGCTTATATCCAAGAACTTCATAGCATTCAAGAATTATTGAAAGAACAACTCAATCATGCCAAGGAAGCATATAAAAAAGCAGCGGATCAGAAAGGACAAGAAGGTCCACAGTTGAATCCAAGCATGAAAGTTTGGCTCTCTACCCGATATTTGAGACATCCTGGGCGATCCCGGAAACTAGATCCTCGATTCATCGGCCCTTACCCCATCCTAGAAAAAATCAACCCAGTGGCGTTCCGTCTACAATTACCTGCATCCCTCCATATTCATCCCGTGTTCCATCGTTCCCTCTTGGTCCCAGCCAAAGATCCTGACCCCAGCCGACCACCAAATCCTGAACCTCATCCACCGATCTTAGTAGAAGGAGAAGAGGAGTATGAGGTCCGCCAAATTTTGGATTCCCAGATACATCGGGGGGGGGGGGGGGGGGTTGCAATACTTAGTGGACTGGGAAGGGTATGGACCAGAAGATCGATCTTGGGAACCGGTGTCTAACTTACATGTGCCGGAGTTGATTCAGCAATTTCATGATAATTATCCAGATAAACCTGGCCCATCGGAAGAGGGGGACCATGGGGAGGGGGATAGTGCCAGGACCCTGCCTGTCATGGAACCCGAATGTGAAGGGTTAAATGCTGGAGAGCAGCAGGAGGAGCCTTGTAGTTCAACTCAGCAGGCAGCTGAGTCTGAGGACGCAGCTGAGGGCACATCTCCTCCTCCTATAAGGGCTAGGAGCAGGATCCTGCAAAGGAGAACTAACAGGAGAGCTAGGGAAAGAATCTTTAATGATAGGCGTAAAATTAGATCTGAAAGCCCTGAGTTCTAGCAGGAGCCTTGCCAGAGATATGGGTGTGCTCCCTGTTTTAGGATAAAGCTAGCAAGTTTACCCTGAACCCTCTGTGGGAGCAACGCGTCACTTACCTTGCCACCACGTTCCTGTGTGTTCTCCTGACTTTGTTTCCTGACCTTGGACCGGCTTTCTGACTACGGCGTTCTCTGTTTCCTGACCTTGGACCGGCTTCCTGACTACGATGTTTCTCTGTTCCCTTGAACTTGGCATTTGGCTCTGTAAATTATTCTGGATTGACTCGGACTGTACTTTGTACTTTATCTGGATTACAACTAAAGTTCCTGGCAAAGAACTGAACTTGGCTTCCCGTGTGTTCTGTTTGCGGGGCTTGACACAGGGCCTCGACCTTGGTGATCCCAGGGTTGGAATGTATCCATCTGTTGGTTGGGCAGCGGGCCAGATTCAGCATTGTGCTTGGTTACTGTGCTCCCCGCAATCCAGCACAATCCCTACCAGAGCCCACGGAGTTCATCGCTGCAGCACTTTTGAGAACCCCCCGCCTTCTGGTAGTGGGGGACCTCAATGTGCATGCTGGTGGTGGCCTGTCTGGTGCACCTCTGGAGTTCATGCAGTCCATGACGTCCATGAACCTGTCCCAGCATGTTCTATGCCCAACCCACAGATCTGGACATACCCTGGATCTGGTGTCCACTCCCGTGTCGTGGTCAGACCACCACCTGCTGTCCTTCTCTGTATCAATCACTGCCCCATCCCGTGGGGACCTTCGGCCATCTGTATGGGCCCGCCCCCGAAGACTCCTGGACCCTGTTCGGTTCCGGGATGTCCTTGGGGAGCCTCCTGGCGGACTGGCTGACGATCTGGTAGACACCATGGTGGATCAATGGTTTGATGAAACATCCCGGGCTGTCGACCAGATCGTCCCTAGGCGCCTCATCCGCTGCAGAGCTCGCCCCTCACCGTGGTTCACGGCGGAGTTACGAGCGATGAAGCAAGAATGAAAGAGGCTGTAGCGTAGCTGGAGGAAGAACCAGACAGCGACTAAAAAGGCTGCAGTCATCGCACAGTCCAGGCGCTATGTTCATGCAATCAGGGTGGCTAGAAGATCTTATAACACCCTGAGAATTAGTGAGGCCTCGAACCGCCAAGCGGAATTGTTCCGTGTGGTTCGTGACCTCACTAATCCTGGGCTGTCTAGGCCTCCTCCTACTGATTTTAGTAGTGAGCATTTTGCAGCCTTTTTTCGATCAAAAATTGAGGCCATCCGCACCGGTTTTGAACCATGTTGCCATAGCCCACTCTCGGCATCCCCGGCGGCTGCGCCCCCTCGGTCTCCTCGCATGGTTGAGTTTGGGCCTGTTTCCTCACTTGAGGCCTCCAGGGCCATCGCCCATTGCCGGCCCGCATCCACTCCTTTCGATCATTGCCCATCATGGCTTATGAAAGCCGTTGGTGGGAGCATGCCGGAATGGGCTTCTGTCATCACCACAGCCTCCTTCAGGGAAGGGATTTTCCCCTCTCGCCTGAAGGATACTGTGGTAAAGCCCATTCTGAAGAAACCCAACCTAGCATCGGGAGATTTGACCAACTATCGCCCGATTGCTAATGTTCCATTTATGGGCAAGGTGATCGAGAGGGTGGCCGCGATCCGGCTTCAATCATATCTGGAGGGCGAGCATATCCTGGGTCCATTCCAGTCTGGGTTCAGGCCCGGTCGGGGAACCGAGACAGTCTTGGTCGCTCTGCAAGATGACCTCCTCCGGTGGGCCGACAGGGGGTGTTCCTCCCTGTTGGTCCTCCTGGATCTGTCAGCAGCCTTTGATACCGTTGACCACGGTATCCTGCTGGATCGGCTCTCCAGGGATGGGATCGGAGGCACTGTTCACAGTTGGTTCCGGTCCTTCATCGGGGACCGTCCCCAGCAGGTTCAGCATGGGGGCGAGCTGTCGGCCCTTTGGACACTCCCTTGTGGGGTTCCACAGGGGTCGTCTCTCTCTCCCATGCTGTTCAACATCTACATCAGGCCGCTGGCTGAGGTCATTAGGGGACATGGATTCTGCTGTCATCAGTACGCTGATGGCACGCAGCTCTATGTCTCCTTTTCTACCGCTGCAGATGAGGCTGTCTGGACCCTCGATCGGTGCCTGGGCGCAGTCATGGAGTGGACCAGGGCTAACAGGCTCAGACTCAACCCAGACAAGACCAAGGTTATGTTCTTTGAGGCTTCCCCATCTAGCTATGGAGGCCCTTTTCCCACTCTGAAGGGCGTTTCCCTCTGGCCTTTGGACACCGTCCGGAATCTGGGCGTAGTCCTGGACCCAGCGCTCACCATGGAAGCCCAGGTGGCTGCTGTGTCCAGGGCTGCCTTTTTTCATCTCCATCAAATTGCCCAGATCCGTCCATACCTGGATGGGGATTCCCTCAGAACTGTGGTGCAAGCGCTGGTGATCTCGAGACTGTACTATTGTAACGCGCTCTACACGGGGTTGCCCTTGACTCTCCTTCGGCGACTGCAGTGGGTTCAAAATGCGGCGGCCAGACTGGTGGCGGGTGTGCGTCGGTTCGACCACATCACCCCAGTTCTGGCCCGCCTGCATTGGCTGCCCGTTGTGGCCCGAATCAGATTCAAGGTCCTGGTTTTGATTTACAAGACCCTCCATGGCCTAGGACCTGATTACCTGACAGAGCGGATCGACCAGCGGTCAACATCGGCCTGTCCGACTAGGTTGTTGCGGGCGCACATGCTGCATGTGGCCATGCCCAGGGAGGCTCGGAGAACATCCACTCATGCCTGAGCCTTCTCTGTGGCTGGCCCCACCATGTGGAATCATCTTCCAACAGAAGTGCGCCTAGCAGAGTCCCTGCCAGCCTTCCAGAAAGCTTTGAAAACTCTCCTCTTCCGGGAGGCATTTGGTTGATTCAATTAAAGTTGTATTTTTTCCCTTTTTTCCTGCCCCGCCATCTGCAAGCCTGGTTTTTATTGTTTTGTTATTTGGTTAACTCTGTGTTTATTTTAACTGTTATTTTGTTACATTGTTTGTTGTAAACCACCCGGAGTTCCTTTGGGAAGACGGGCGGTATATAAGCTCAATAAATATTAATTAAATAATAAGACACAAACCTTAAATACTAACTTTCATATTTTAATGTAATGTTTCGTTCACATGTGAACTTCTTCAGACCTATATAGCAGCAGAATGAGGTGTAAGATATAATATGAGCTGATATATATATTTCATAGCAGATATTCATGGGCTGTAGATCAGCGTTTTTCAACCACTGTTCCGTGGCACACTGGTGTGCCGCGAGATGTTGCCTGGTGTGCCGTGGGAAAAATTGAAAAATTCTAAAGAAATTCAACCCAGGGCTGGCGGGCGGCCCACAGCTGGGAGGCGCTATAAATAGCGTCCAAGGGCCAGCTTGGCTCCTCCTCCCCGAGGCCCGTGGTGCTGGCATCACTTCCTCCCCGGCCGGACCTGGCCCCGCTAATTCTCTTAGTGTTTGCCCTGTGCCTGCCGCCACCGCCACGACTCGCTCGCTTCCCTCTCCCCCCTCCTTTTTTAGCCTGGACCACCACCACCCCTTTCCTGGGAGCTACCAATGGACTGAGCCGCCCAACAGCCTGCCCGCCAACACGAGCCGGCCCGGGAGCCCCAGCCCAGAACAAACCACCAGGTGAGGGGAAGGGGAGGAGGGGCGCCCGGCTGCTCCACGAGCACCGCGGCAGGGCTGCGAGGAGGAGGGGATGGAGGAGGCCTCCGCCGGGCCTGGGCTGAGGAGGTGGGCGGGCGGGGGAGGGCTACTAGCATGGCAGGACGGCCGGACGGCCGGCCTTTAGGCTCCGGGAGGGGAAGAGCCGTCTCTGAGGGGGCCCGCGATGGGTTCCTTGAAGTCTTGCCCCTTTCTTTCTGTCTTGGGTCGCCCTCTTCTCTCTCTCTGTCTTTTCTTTCTTTTTTCCCCCACCTATCTCTTTCCATTCGTACCCTTTCCCCTCTTCATAGAAACGTATTCATTTCTAGCCTGCATATGTGTATGTCTAGCAGCCTGCCTACTGTAATTAAAACTGTAAACCGCCCAGAGACTCCTTGAAGTGGTATGGGGCGGTATACAAGCAGAACACTTTCTGCCTTCTTTCCTTCCTGCCTTCCTTCATCTTCATCCCCTCCTGTCGCTGGACTTGCTGAAGGCATCTGCCTTGGCCACAGTGTGGAGAGCAAGATGGGCTTTTGAGTCTTATTTGTGTTCCTGGAGAGTCAGTGCCCCTTCACAGGTCTCCACTGGACACAGAAGTCCATGCAGGGCAAAATGTCTTTAAAAAAACAACACAGGTAAGTGGGAACTGGGTGCTAGAGAGCGGGCTGCCTCAATCTGTGGCCCCTCTGTCCTGCTTCTCCCTACACCAGCAATGGCGAACCTTTTAGAGATTGATATAGGCACAGAGTTAATTTTTTTAACATTTTCTAATGGTGGTGTGCCTCGTGATTTTTTTCATGGAACAAGTGTGCCTTTGCCCAAAAAAGGTTGAAAAACACTGCTGTAGATGATATGATAAGCTGTAGCACATCGAGGTGGGGGTGTATGGTTGAGGGGAGGGAGGAGGAGGGTGGAGAAGGGGAGGGACGGTTAGTTAGTAGAAATGGTGAGAATCATTAAATGCTGAGTTAGAGCTATATAATTTATGGTTTTATGGCTCACGGCGGCCGATGTTATCTTAAGCTGTGAGAATTAAATTCCTAATTAGTCGGGGGTTCTTGAGTCATTATCGAATGTAATATTACCAGATTGCCACTTTCTCCTGGATTGTAAGGTAAACACTTAAAAATTTCCATTCTCTCTCTACCCCCCCTGTCTTTTCTACCCATCTGACCCCCCCCCCCCCGACCTGATCTGGTTCCTGTCACTTGAGGAATTTAATCTCTTCCTGCTTTGATTCAACTCTGGTCTGCCAAGAGGCTGCTCCTAAGCAATCTTACCTCAACCTCTGCCTTCATCCTCCATTGGGCCTCCTGGTGTGCCCTCCAGTGTTGGTGAAAGTGGCTGCATGCCCTGCTTTATAGAGGGCAGTCCTTGTTTGAAGATGCCCCCTGTTCTAAGGTCCATCCAACCGAAGCATAAGGAACCCAATGGTGGGGTGTCAAAGGATATTGTTCAGCAGAACGGTAGACGTTAGCATCCAATGCTGGACAGAATAAGTGGAAAACACAACAATAATAAAAATAAACTCCCAGCCTTTAAAAAAGAATTAAAGTCCTTGCTTTTTAAGAAGGCATTCAGCGATTGGTAACCTGTTACTTTGTGTTTTTCCCTTGTTTGCTGTTTTCTTCCCACCACCCTTTAGGGTTTTTATTTTTTTGCCTCTTGCCGGATTTTTGTATGTTATTGTGTGATTGTCTAATTTGCCTTGCTGTTTATTATTTATTTGTACTTAGTTGTAGATTATTTATTTGCATTCTGGTAAACTGCTTAGAGTCCCTCCTGGAAAATTGGTGCGGTCTAAAAATGCAATAAACAAACAAATAAATAACATCACTTGCTCATAGTCTTCCCCTGTAGCGTGGAGTGTGTTGTATTTCTGTTTCAGTTATCTATGAAAGCAAAAAAATAAGTTTCTGTCCATTTGCCTGCTTATTGCTTCCTCATGTGGGAGCAACTGGGCAAATTTGCACAAAATTCTGAGGACGGATTTGCACAACATTCTGAGGGTAAGAGCCCGGAGGTGATTCTTGAAAGCCTTAGGTAGCTGGCTCAAGGTAGGCTCATCCTTCCATCCTTCAAAGATCAGTAAATTGAGGACCCAGCTGACTGGGGGTGGGGGGTGGAAGCAATGTGCAGCTTGCATAACTAAATTGCAATTCCCCTCCCCCAAATAGTGTTTTAAGCTCCATGGGATGATAGATAAGCATTACAGATGGGTACGACTCAAAAAATGGTGTTTCGTTTGTCGTTTGGTTGTTTCGGGGTCCGTTTCGGTTCGTTTTCATTTTTGTGACGTTTTTTGCAAAAAAAATTGTTTTCATTTTGTTAGGTAACGAAACGAAAAAACGAAATCCAAAATGAAAAATTGCTGTTTTGTTAGCATTCTTTTTAGTTCAATGCATCTGCTGCAACAAAACGAAATCATGGCAAATTTGGTCGTTTTGTTTTTGTTTTCGTTTTGTTTAAAAAAATCGTTTCGTTTTCGTTGCGTAACGAAATGAAAAAACAAAAACGAAAAATCGCTCGTTTCGTGCCCATCTCTAATAAGCATCATGCCTTACTTTGCTTTAGTTTCAGGGTGGTCTGACTTGACTTACAGGGCTATGTGCCAGGCACAAAGGGGGGACTTGAGCTGCAGTCCGCCAATTTCCTTTTATGGAGCAAAAAAAAATGTTTTGTGAGAGTTGGAAGGTATTGGGTGGGCTTAGGAACCCTTCAATTATTTTTCTGCCCTATTAAGTCATGGGGCACCTCATTGTTCCGATTTCAAGGAGATGAGTTTAGAAATATGCCCCATGCTTTCCTACCCATTTGGATGAGGCCTATGAAATCCTAAAATATGGATTCCGGAGGTTGGTGGGCTCAACAGGGTTTGAAAGAGCTATTTTCAGACTCCAGATCTCAGAACGTCAGAGTCAGGATGACAAGGACATCTTCAGTGAATTTGATGGATGCTCTGGTTCCAGATTTGATAGAGCAAGCAGGACAATGTTGCTGGGACACGACAAGGGAAATTCCGAGCTTTCCAAATGGAGACCCAACGAAATACAGACTGTCTCAGTCATTCTGTGACATGTTCCATCTTCATTTGGAGCCCCAATGAAAAAAGGTTTCAGCTGCACTTTATGGACCGCTGGCCTCACCAGATGGGGGCTGAGCCAGTGCGAACAAAATTTAGTTGAAGAAAGCAAGGTGGTCACCATCGCATCGATTCTTGTAACCGAGGCCTCCAACAAGCCACACACCAGTGATGCCACAGGATGTGGTGATGGCATCTGGCCTGGATGCCTTCAAAAGGGGATTGGACAGATTCCTGGAGGAAAAGTCCATCACAGGTGAGCAGGGCTCTTCTTATGTTCTTATGTTCTTATGATTACAGAGAGAGAGAGAGAGAGAGAGAGAGAGAGAGAGAGAGAGAGAGAGAGAGAGAGAGAGAGAGAGAGAGAGCAGGATCTTCATCTCAGTTTAATGTCAATAACTGGAATCTTATTGCAACCCTGTTGGTCATGGCAAGTGGGCAGAGTTGTTGTTGTTGTTGTTGTTGTTGTTGTTGTTGTTGTTGTTGTTGATGATGATGATGATGATGACTTGAGGGGGACCTTGAAATGAGGAGAGAAATCATGGAGGTGGCTAAGAGCGATAGGATAGTAATCATGGGGGACTTCAATTATCCCCACATTGACTGGGCCAATGCGAGCTCCGGGCAACAAAGAGAAACTGGGTTTCTCGACTTGCTGAATGACTGTGCCTTAGAGCAACTTGTCATGGAACCCACCCGAGAACAGGCAACTCTGGATCTAATACTGTGTGATACTCTGGACCTGGTCAGGAATGTGAATGTCACTGAGCCTCTGGGGAACAGTGACCATGCTGCAATCTCCTTTGCCATGCATGTCGGAGGAAGAGTGTCAACCAAATCAGACATAAAAACCCTTGATTTTCGAAGGGCAAACTTCCCTCAGATGAGGAAACTAGTTAGAGAGAAACTGAAGGGGAGGGTTAGAAGAATCCAATCTCTTCAGTGTGCATGGAGCCTGTTTAAAACAACAATAATAGAGGCCCAGCACAAGTGCATACCACAAAGAAAGAAGAGCTCATTTAAGTCGAAGAGGACACCGGCATGGTTAACGAGTGGAGTTAGAGAGGCTCTAAAGCACAAGGAGAGGTCCTTCTGTAAATGGAAATCCTCCCCAAATGAGGAAAATAAAAAGGAACACAAACTCTGGCAAAAGAAATGTAAAAAGATGATAAGGGAGGCAAAGAAAGACTTTGAGGAACGCATGGCTAGCAATATAAAGGGTAATAATAAAAGCTTCTTTAAATATGTTAGAAGTAGAAAACCTGCCAGAGAACCAATTGGGCCTCTGGATGGTGAGGGAGGAAAAGGGGAGGTTAAGGAGGACTTGGACATTGCAGAGAAATTGAACGAGTTCTTTGCGTCTGTCTTCACGACAGAGGACCTTGAGCGGATTCCGCTGCCTGAGCCGCCCCTCTTGACTAAAGAATTAAATCAAATAGAGGTTAAAAGAGAGGAGGTTTTAGGACTAATTGATAAATTGAGGATTAACAAGTCACCTGGCCCAGATGGCATCCACCCAAGGGTTATTAGGGAACTGAGAAATGAAATTGCAGATCTCTTAACGGTTATATGCAACTTGTCTCTTAAAACGGCCACAGTGCCGGAGGACTGGAGGATGGCAGATGTCACACCAATTGGGTGAACCGGTGGATATAGGCTATCTGGATTTTCAAAAGGCTTTTGACACAGTCCCTCACCATAGGCTGCTGAGAAAATTGCACAGTCAAGGTATAAGAGGACAGGTCCTCTTATGGATTGAGAACTGGTTGAGATCCCGGAAACAAAGAGTAGGTGTCAATGGGAAATTTTCACAATGGAGAGAAGTGAAAAGCGGTGTGCCCCAGGGATCTGTCCTGGGACCGGTGCTTTTCACTCTGTTCGTAAATGACCTGGAGACAGGGATAAACAGTGAGGTGGCCAAGTTTGCAGATGACACAAAACTTTTCCGTGTGGTGAAAACCAGAGAAGATTGTGAAGAGCTCCAGAAGGATCTCTCCAAACTGGGGGAATGGGCTGAGAAATGGCAAATGCGTTTTAATGTAACCAAATGTAAAGTAATGCATATTGGGGCAAAAAATCCAAACTTCATCTATCAACTCATGGGCTCTGAGTTATCCGTGACGGATCAGGAAAGAGATCTTGGTGTGTTGGTGGACAGCTCCATGAAGGTGTCTCCCCAATGTGTGGCAGCGGTAAAGAAGGCCAATTCCATGCTAGGGATTATCAAAAAGGGGATTGAAAATAAAACAGCCAACATTATAATGCCATTATACAAAACAATAGTAAGGCCGCACCTGGAGTATTGTGTACAATTCTGGTCACCGCATCTCAAGAAAGACATAGTGGAACTGGAAAAGGTGCAGAAGAGAGCGACTAAAATGATTACTGGGCTGGGGCACCTCCCTTATGAAGAAAGACTAAAACATTTGGGGCTTTTTAGTCTGGAAAAAAGGCGCCTGAGGGGGGGATATGATTGAGACATACAAAATAATGCAGGATATGGGTAAAGTGGATAGAGGGAAGCTCTTCTCTCTCTCCCAAAATACCAGAACTAGGGGACATACACTCAAATTGAGGGCTGGGAGAGTAAGAACTGACAAAAGAAAATATTTTTTTCACCCAGCGCGTTGTAAGTCTATGGAACTCCCTGCCACAGGATGTGGTGATGGCATCTGGCCTGGATGCCATCAAAAGGGGATTGGACAGATTCCTGGAGGAAAAGTCCATCACAGGTTACAAACCATGATGGAGAAACCAGGGTACTTCAAGGGCCAGATGCAGGGGAGTGGTATCAGGAGATAGATATCTAGTCTCATGCGCTCCCAAACGCATCTGGTGGGCCCGCTGTGAGATACAGGAAGCTGGACTAGATGGGGCTTTGGCCTGATCCAGCATGGCTCTTCTTATGTTCTTATGTTCTGATGATGATGATGATGATGATGATGATGATGATGATGATGATGATTTAGAAGAAGAAGAAGATGATGATGATGATGGTCACCTATGAGTTAGAAATCACAGTTGGTTTGTCAGCTGCATATTTGCCTACTTCTCTGCGTACTTCTTTCACACCATTTCTACTTCCACTATCCATGCGAAAAAATCACACCATGGCTTGCAAATATCGCAACACCAGAAAGCTAGTGGGGGAAATAGCTGAAAAGTGAAACAATAATCACCAAATAATTTGACCAAACTCCGGGAGGCAGTGGAAGATAGAAAGGCCTGGAGAGCTCTGGTCCATGGGGTCACGAAGATTCAGACACAACTGAACGGCTGAACGACTGAACAACAACAAAATTGGTTAAAAGCAGTTTGTCCAAAACCACAGTGTTTGGTATTGTTAGGAAACAACAGAAGTGGGTCATTATCTGATGGTGGAAACCTTCAGGAAGTTTGGGAAGAGCTTGAAATTCCGGCTTGGGCATCGGGGGTGGGGGGAGCTTGAAATACAGCCAGTGTGAATCCTTTTGTGATGCTGATAACATGGGATGTGAAGACGAGTGTGTTTTTCTGAGACATGTTTCATCACTAGAGATGGGCACAAAATTATAATAAACAAATTGCAAAAATTCATTCAAAATTCCTAATTTGTCAATTTGTATTTGTCAAACACAAAATCCTCTAAAGAATACAAATCAACATTTTTTAGCAGGCTTTCGTTCATTGATTTGTCAGCCCCTATTGGGCCCTTTTTGGGGGGGGGCGGTCCCATGCCATCTGCTGCCTCTGTCACTTTCCTGGGAGGGGGGCAACTTTGTGAGTGCATAACTTGAACACCCAAACCCCAAACCTTACCAAACTTGCCAGGGTTGTTGATGAATTACAAATCATGACAAACTGCCTTTTCCCCAATTTGTGCCCTTCTCTATTAGTCAATCAAACAAATCCTGCCTTTCCTACGTGTAATCACTGCAAGTGAAGTGCTGTTGCAGAAGGAACATAAGGGGGGAGCTTTAAGCTCTTTCTGATGGTTTTGCAATAAAAGAGAATGTGTCATGTGCCACCATCTTCAGTGGAGAGAACTGAAAAGCGGTGTGCCCCAGGGATCTCTCCTGGGACCAGTGCTTTTCAATCTGTTCATAAATGACCTGGAGACAGGGATAAGCAGTGAGGTGGCCAAGTTTGCAGATGACACAAAACTTTTCCGTGTGGTGAAAACCAGAGAAGATTGTGAAGAGCTCCAGAACGATCTCTCCAAACTGGGGGAATGGGCTGCGAAATGGCAAATGTGTTTTAATGTAGCCAAATGTAAAGTAATGCATATTGGGGCGAAAAATCAAAACTTTATCTATCAACTCATGGGCTCTGAGTTATCCGTGACGGATCAGGAAAGAGATCTTGGTGTGTTGGTGGACAGCTCCATGAAGGTGTCTCCCCAATGTGTGGCAGCGGTGAAGAAGGCCAATTCCATGCTAGGGATGATCAAAAAGGGGATTGAAAATAAAACAGCCAACATTATAATGCCATTATACAAAACAATAGTAAGGCCCCACCTGGAGTCTTGTGTACAATTCTGGTCACCGCATCTCAAGAAAGACATAGTGGAACTGGAAAAGGTGCAGAAAAGAGCGACTAAAATGATTACTGGGCTGGGGCACCTCCCTTATGAGGAAAGGCTAAAACATTTGGGGCTCTTTAGTCTGGAAAAAAGGCGCCTGAGGGGGGGGTATGATTGAGACGTACAAAATAATGCAGGGCATGAGTAAAGTGGATAGAGGGAAGCTCTTCTCCCTCTCACAAAATACTAGAGCTAGGGGACATCCACTCAAATTGAGGGCTGGGAGAGTAAGAACAGAAAAAACAAAAAAAATTCACCCAGTGCGTTGTTAGTCTGTGGAACTCCCTGCCACAGGATGTGGTGATGGCATCTGGCCTGGATGCCTTCAAAAGGGGATTGGACAGATTCCTGGAGGAAAAGTCCCTCACAGGTTACAAACCATGATGGAGATGTGTAATCGCCAGGCTTAAAACGGGGTACTTCAAGGGCCAGATGCAGGGGAGTGGTATCAGGAGACAGATATCTAGTCTCATACACTCCCAGAGGCATTTGGCGGGGCCACTGTGAGATACAGGAAGCTGGACTAGATGGGCCTTTGGCCTGATCCAGCATGGCTCTTCTTATGTGCTTATGTTCTTATGGTCAAGTAATCAAGGGTGCCTCTGACACATTCGCCTGTGGAGTGATGGCACAGAACTGGCGGTTGAAGTTAAAAGGAAAGAGTGTTGGGGAATTTAAGTGAGAAGACTGTGGTGGGAAAGAGATTGGATAGATTGAGAAGTGCCATCGTGACCTTTGGGCATATGGAATATCTGTCCCGTTCACCCAGTGGCCACCAGTGAGTTCAACTTATTAACTCGTTAAGCTAAAAATAAGCTAACGTCTGCCCTTTGGCCCGCAGGACAAATGACGAGCCTGGTCAAAGTGTCAAGTGGAGGCTGAGCTAATCGGTCACTTCCATTTTCACCTGTGTTCCTGTTTAAAAAAGAAGAAAAGGAAACTAGGAAAGCTCAAGATCTTTCTGTCCTAGAAGTGATGACACAAGTGAGCCTTTTGATTAATTCTTGCGGGGAGGGGGAAATCCACTAAAAAAGAAAGATCTCTCCTGTTTCCAGGTCCCAGAGTCAAGCATCGACTACCGAAGAAGACACCTTGAAGAGCAATCATGCGTGACCTTGAGGTGTTTTCTGTCTCCTGTTTCCCTCAGCTCAGCAAAATTGCCGAGTAGAGGGGAATCTACGGTGAACGTCAAAGGCAAATAAGGGAAAAGGGAAGAAAGATGTGTTCCAATCAGGGAAGGGCACGCTGACTTTGAAACCACCCAGCTCGCAGGTATTGTAAGATTAACCGGTCAGGTTTGGGGGATGGAGACAAAGGCCAGAGATTTGTCAGTGTTTGCTACTGGCCATATTCTGCTAGCACAGAGTCTGCTGTTTCTCATGGTTTTTGAGCCCTTGAGGTGGTAAGGGCTCAACAGCTAAGAATTCATGAGCCACAGGACTACAGGTAACAATGTGTTGAGAAGAAAAGAAGGGTCTCCTCTGTGGTGGCCCCCAACGCAAGGGAGAGTGTTTTCTCTTTTGATCTAAAATGCCCAGAACTTCCAAGATACTTTGCAATGTCAGTACCTCACAATAGGGCAAGGAAATTTGTCAAGGACAGAAGGTACATTTTTTCAAACTGGAAATTGAGTCGTGGCAACCAGACTTCCCTAGGTGACCTATAAATTGGGGGGCCTCACACTAATCTTCCTTAGACTGGTGAAGTGTCACCCCCCTGCCAGAACCTATTCCAGATACTAAAGAGTTAATGCCTGAAGAAGCCACAGATGGGGTTTCTGAGCTGTCAGGTCCTCCAGCAGCTGCACAGGAGAGTGACTCAGCATCTTCAGGAGATTCTCCACCCCCACAGAGGGCTGCTTGTCAATGGCAACAAAGACAACCAAGAGAAGCAGAGACAAGCTTTATCTGAGCCATCGACATCTACGCTTAGGGAGTTCTGAGTTTTGACAGGGTTATTTTCTGGGGAAGTTACGTTGCTCTCTGGAGACATAAATTAAGCATTCAGGGGGCAAATTGGCAAATTGTGGGAGCAACATGTTGATCCAACAACTTGCTACTGCTTTCCTGCTTGATCCTTGTTCCTGCTTGGCGTGACCCTGGACCTCGTCTCTCTTGGCTCTGGACTTTCTCTCTTAGAGGACCTGGAGTAAGCTACCCTTGGCATTCTGGCTTTGACCCCTGGACTGTTTATCCTGGACTCTGCTTAGCTCTCTGAATAGGCGTGATTTTGCTATAGGTTTCCTGGAATCTGATTTACTTCTGATTTGCTGCATTTGAGTTTGGCTCTGAGTTTCTAGTAAAAGCCTGAACTTACCTGTGTGTGTGAATCTGTGGGTCGTGACACAAAGCTAGTTGAATCAATGGAGAAATGTTTCAATCTCACAAGAAAAGAAGTCCAGTTGCATCTTCCAGATAGCCTCACCTGGACAAGTGAGAATCTTCACAGATATAACTTGTCTGAGTTCTGACATAGACTATGGAGCCACTGCTTCTTTTAGCAGGTGAGCAATTTCTTTCTTTCTTTCTTTCTTTCTTTCTTTCTTTCTTTCTTTCTTTCTTTCTTTCTTTCTTTCTTTCTTTCTTTCTTTCTTTCTTTGACTTGTCTTTATACCACCCCTCCAGCCAATGCTCATTCTGGGTGGTACACAGTCTACCGCGATAGCATAAAAAGATAAATAAATGCATAAAATGCCACTCAAAACAAACACTTAAACAAAACTGGTTTCCAGATATTTCCAATTCACTCCTTTGAGGATAACCACAGAAAACCCTCAAAAGCAAATAACTAAAACAAGGAGCTCTGCCAGGATAAAACCTGCTTTTTGTGTTGTAACTCTGTTATCGGCTTGATGGATTGCTTTTCACAATTTCTAAGCTTTTGGGGTGGTGGGGGGGTGGAGAGGTGAGTCAGGGTGTCCATTTGTTGGAAGAGATCATATGAAATGCAGACAATCAGCTAAAATGCCTTTCAGGGTTTGCCAGCTCTGCTTTGGGAGATTTTTTTTCCCTCCCACCCCGCCAGGCCACGCAACCTGTTCCTTGCTTTCCTTCCTCCGCCTTTGGAGAATAGGAAGGATTAAAGGAAAGCAGAGAAGGAAGGGTGCCAGGCTCCAAAGAGACACACACATACACCCAGACGAAGAGCCCAAGGATTGTAAGTCTGGGAGCTGCAGGTGGTTTCTCCTCGACAGACGGCTGACCTGCAGGACAATTTGCATGCTTCCAACAGCTGATGCTAAATTTGCATTTTGTGTGCCTCCTCCTAGTGGTGTGCGAGCGTGGTGTCTGTGTTTGCCAGCTTCATTTCCACAAACAGGGCAGACTTTAATTTTTTTTGTACTTATTGTTTTTTTTAGAGTTGAATCAACACCTTGCCTCCACTCATTTTTTTCTCCTCCCACTTTATTTCCAGGGGACACCTCTGTAGGAATATACCCTTTAGGGGTGAGGGTGGGGCTTGAACTCCACAAACATAAAGAATTCCTACCTCCAAAGCGGTTATTGGCTGCTCCGGCTGGTGCTTCCTGTTGTTAAGAGGAAGCTTGCCACGGTGGTTCTGGGGAGCCAGAGTGCCTTCCAAAGAACGGTGACTCCCAGGAAACATCACAGCAGCACCCGTGCCCACTTGCCACCCAAGGAACGACAGGTGGCATAGGCCAGAGAATATATATAATTACCAAGGAAGTGGAAAGGTGCTTGTGAAGGGTTTTGGCAGTCTTTCATTACTGAGCGTGTGGGTAGGGGCAGGTACCACTCGCTCCATTGCCTCAGCCAGCCAAATGTCTTAGATTGGTCCCTTTTCTCTCTCTCTGGGAACATCAGAGGCTGGCTCCGAAGGAAGCCTATGTAATGAGTAGGGTCTCCAAAGCAGCAACAGCCCGCTCCCTGAATGATCAGGGGACAAATTCTAAATCTAAATTAACAAAATACAAGCTGAGGTGGTGGGAACAGTCAAACAGGGGAAGCACTCTTTGCTAATGTTGCCCTCCAAATGTATGGGGGAGGGGGAGAGCGAGAGCGAGAGCAAAATGTAATAGATGCACAGTCTATTCTTTCAAAACAACCCCCACAAAAAACACATAAAAGCCAAGTAAAGTAAGTAAGACAATGAAGGAAATAAATAAAATATAGTCTCCACTCCACCACCAAAATCCAAAATCATTCCTGACGGTTAGAGCTGTTTGGCAGTGCAATATGCTGCCCCAAAGGAGGGTGGTGGAGTCTCTTTCTTTGGAGGAGGATTGTAAGCAGAGGCTGGATGGCCAACTGTCGGGTGTACTTTGAGGGGGATTCCTGCATGGCAAGGGGCTGGACTAGATGGCCCTGGAGGTCTCTTCCAACTGTATGATTCTATTATTCTATGAAATACTCCCAGTTCTTCAGGTAGCAAAAATAAACCAAAGGGATTGGGGAAATCACAAAGGAGGGGGGGGACACAAATACAGTGGTACCTTGGTTTATGTAATTCATTCATTCTCCGGGCCATTTTGTAATGGATAGGATAGGAATCTTTATTGTCATTGCCCCCTTGCAGGAACAACGAAATTTTGTGGTTGCTATATAAAACTCATTTAAAACATTTCACATAGATTTAAAAACAGGTACAACACATAATATGACATATAAAATGACTAAAATATGACATATAAAATAAGCTGACTTCAAAGTCCAGGATTTCCGTTTAAGGCCAATATTGCTCTAAAAAAGAAGCTATTTTTGAGATGGTTTGTTCTTGCCCTCAGTACTCTATATCTCCGTCCCGATAGCAGCAACTCGAAGAGGCGATGACCAGGATGTGATGGATCTCTTAATATATCTAATGCTTTACAGTGGCACCTGGTAGTATAGATTTGTTCTAGGGTGGGGAGTGAACAGCCCACAATACTCTCTGCAATTCTTATGATTCTGTGCAACACTGTGAAAAATTCATAAACCAAAACAGTTTCCTACAGGAATGCATTGAAAATAGACATGGGCATGACTTGGCGAAACTCTCGTTTCCGTTTCCGTTTCTCGTTTCCGTTACATAACAGAAACGGTAACGACAATTACTCCGCCAGAACTCGAACTCGAACCGAAAAATTGGGTCTGATTTGTCATTGTCGTTTCTGGCATCGCGGCGATCACGCGATGCCAAGCGGCACAGGAAAAAAGTTTTAAAAATAAAAAAACCCGATTCCCGGCCAAAAAAGCAGGCGAAAATATGCCTGCCTGAGTGAGGGCACCTACCAGAGGGGTGGTTTCTGGGGGGGGTCCCCGGCCTCCCTCCCCTCCTCTCCTGGGCTGCGCATCCTCATCGTCGAGTCGCACTCGCCCACGCCAACTCGCCAAGTGGCGCGGCACAGGAAAAAAGTTTTAAAAATTAAAAAAAAAAAACGATCCCGGACAAAAAAAGCAGGCAAAAATATGCCTGCTTCAGTGAGGGCACCTACCAGAAGGGTGGTTTCTGGGGGGCGGGGGGTCCCCGGCCTCCCCCCTCTCCTCTCCTGGGCTGCGCATCCTCATCGTCTCGCCAATTCGCCATGCCATGCGGTGCGGGCGGGGGATCCAAAATGGGGCGACCCGCAATATTTATTTTGAAATCGTGGTCCAAAAACACACCAAAGAACCACAGAAACATGCAAAAATAACTATTTTAAAACTGCCTGAATTTTTTCAGTAGCAGCAGTGAGTTTTTCTTGCAACAAAACGTCTCAATTGATTTTATTTTATTTTATTTTTATTTTTATTTTTTTACACCTGCGCATTTTATTTTTTTACACCTGCTGGCCATGGGAGTGGACCATGCAAATTTTTGGAGCCATTCCACCAATTGCATGGCCACTTGGCCAGGTTTTGACTGAGACTTCTGGGATGTGCCAGTCGGGCATAAAAAGCCACTAACCCTAGCCCAAACCCAAACCCTAACCCTAACCCATACACCAGCACACTGTCCTTCTTAGTGGGTCAGAGAGGCACCCCGAGGTGCACCCCAGTAACCTACCCTAACTTTACCAGTAACCTTAATCCTAGCCCTTGCGCTAACCCCTAACCCCAAGCCAGATCTGTGTACTCGCATTGCACTACAGCAAGTACACTTCCCTCCTTAGTGAGTCACAGCGGGCGCCCGTAGGGGTCCGGTCCTCTCTCACTTCGCTCTCCAGCCCAAGCAGGGAGTGAGTCACAGAGGCACCCGTCGAAAGAGAGGTGCCTCTGCCTGCTGCAACAACTGCAACTTAATGGTATGCATATCCAATTGGCTATGCATGCCATTTTGTAGCGGGTGAGGAGAGGAGGCACCCACGAGGTGCCTCCTAGAGCCCGCTTTCCCTTCATGGCGGGCCAGAGGAGGCACCCACCCCAGAGAGGTGCCTCCAGGAGCCCCCCAATACCAGTACTAATGACAGACGAAAAACCGACAAACGAAACATCAAATTTTTGGAAAATTTCGTGAAAAACGGAAACAAGCCGAAACAGGCTGGCTCCGACACACGACAACTCGAAACATAATTTTTCCTGGTCGTGCCCATCTCTAATTGAAAACCATCTACAGTGGAACCTTGACTTACGTCATTAATCCGTTCCAGTGGTCTAGAATTAAGTCAAACATGACTTAAGTCAAACAAACTTTTCCCATAGAAAGTAATGGGAAAGTGGATTAATCCATTCCAGATGATGAAAAAGACCCCCGAAAATAGCAATTTAACACAAATTTGACTGGGATAGGAGATTCCTTCTGGGGATGTAAATGAAATGTCTCTTCAAAGAGAGGAGGAGGCAGTGGAATTATAGTCCACAAGTTATATGCCTCCACTTTTTAATGATCATAGCAACAATGTCTAACATTTAAGTTTTACTGATTTTAAGTTGTTCTAAGTTCTGAACAACTCTATGCTTACCATCAGAGTCCCACAATTGTACAGCTCCCCAACTAAAATGCTTCCATTGTGGACCAGACTTCGGCAGCCAGATTTTTTACAAGACTGAGCCGACTGTCTAACCAGCGAGGCCAGCCCCGAGCTCCCGGCCCTTCTTCTCCTCCGGCAGCAGCGGCGGCTTCGGTGAGGCCAAGGACCAGCTCCAGGTGCTCTGAGCTGGTCTCACCGAAGCCGCCGCTGCCGGAGGAGGGGAAGAAGGCAGGAGCAGTTTGGAGACGGCAGCCGCGATGCTGGGTTGTGGCTGCCGCCCAATTCCGGTGCCTTGCGCCGGGGCTCCGAGATGTAAGTCAAAGCCTGTGATTCAAGTCAAACAGGCCCCTTCTTGCTGCAAGTCAAATATGCTTCAAGTCAAGCAGTATGTAAGTCAAGGTTCCACTGTAATCCATTCTGGAGGTCAGAAAAAAAAGGCAAACTGGGGCATTCCATTGAAATTTTTTTCTTAAACTGAGGTACCATCCTAATTTCCAATAATGTCTTTTCTCAAACTGAGTTTTTTTCTTTAACTGAGGCATTCTTAAACCGAGGTACAGCTGTAATCTCAAGGAGCCATGCTAGCGCCAGCAGGCCAGTGTGCCAGGCAGCAGCAAAAATGACCCCCACCCCAAATCGGAGGGAAGGAACACCTTCCCTCTGATTTGGGGTAAGAACAGACAAAAGAAAATATTTTTTCACCCAGCACATTGTTAGTTTGTGGAACTCCCTGCCACAGGATGTGATGATGGCATTTGGCCTGAATGCCTTCAAAAGGGGATTGGACAGATTCCTGGAGGAAAGGTCCATCACAGGTGACAAACCATGATGGAGATGTGTCATCTCCAGGCTTAAAACTGGGGTCCTTCAAGGTCCAGATGCAGGGTAGTGGTATCAAGAGACAGATATCTAGTCTTGTGTGCTCCCAGAGGCATCTGGTGGGGCCACTGTGAGATCCAGGAAGCTGGACCAGATGGGCCTTTGGCCTGATCCAGAAGGGCTCTTCTTATGTTCTTATGTTCTTATGAACACCCAAATATCAAGGCAAAAACAGAGGAAAGAATCCAAGATGGAGGCAGCTGTACACCGACTAATACGTGTCACAACAAGGACTGAGTGAGGCAAAAGGAGCACATCGTATTTGTTCCCAGAGCCATTTACAGGCACAAAGGTTTCCATTCCCCCCTCGAACATTCCAACCAGGTAATTGGTAGTATTTGTGATTGATACCAGATGAAAAATTTCTCAAGACTATTTGACAGACAAAAGGAAACCACAAGATTACACAAAAGAAGGAACATAAAGGAGACATTAAACTTCCCGTTAGTAGAGCCTCTGTTCTCAGGTATCAATGAAATAGCATGAATTATATGAAAGGGAGCCTTTTTTGCGCTCTGGATGTCTCACGGAAACATGAAAAACTCATTCCTAGATGCAGTTTTCCTTTACTGAGATTCGGCTATCCTGGTCCAAGCCTCTTTCATGCGTGTGGGCATGGAGAATTGCTGGCAGAGGAGAGGGGGGTTGACAGTGTGCTCAATCGTTATTCAACTTCTAGGGGGGAGGGGAGAACATTCCAGGGTTTGTGGACGAAAATGCTCTCTCCAGAAACACTGCCAGCAGCTGATTTGTTTGTATTTGAAAAACAAAACCTATCGCTAGATATCACCCTTTTAAAAAACGCTGCCATATTGAAAGAGTTGCACTCAATGAAAGTTACAATACCTTTCTGTCCTTGCAATGCACTTGTCCTACATCAGCCATGTCCAAAGTCCAGCCCGGGGGCCAAATCTGGCCCGCCAGGCCATTTTGATTGGCCCATGACTGGCTGGCCCAACCCCTCCCCCTTCACCCCCCCCCACAGTTTGAAGCCAGGTGATGGAGTGGGAGGGAATAAGCCCAAGAATGACCCAATGTGTGGCCTGCATAAAGTGTAAACCATCCAGAGAGTGCTTTACGCACTATGGGGCAGTCAACCCCACCACCAGCTGAAGCAGTGATTCCCCCCCCCCACCAGGCTCCAGCAGCCTCCAATGCCAGATCCGGGTGGCAAAAGGGAGGCAGCTTGGGTGTGCTTTGGCAGCCCCCTTTTTTTTACTTTGAGTAGTTTGCAGTTTCATCTAACCAACTCCTCTGTTCTTAATAAGTTTTTTGCAAAGAGTCAGGGGGAGGAGCACAGTGGGTGGGGCTTGAAAGGGCTCAGTGCAGGGGCTTACAAGGGCTCAGTGGGGGGGGCTTGCAGTGGGGGGGCAGGGTCAGGGAGCAGCCGGCCCCCCAAACATTCTCAGCCACCAAATCTGACCCTCCTTACAAAAACTTTGGACACTCCTGTCCTGCATCTTTTTGACCATGCAGCTCCTTCTGGTGTTAATTCTAGCCGTGTTCTCATCACTTAAGCAGTGAAATGTTTTGTCATGAGATTGTGATTTGTTATATTTTAATACCTTGGTTTAAGAGTGTCTTGGTTTAAGAGCATTTTGCAAGACAAGCAAACTGGGAGTTGAGTCATGGCTACTGGACTTCTTTTTTGAGAGATAGAAACGTTTCGCTGTTCATCCAAACAGCTTCATCGGTCTGAATACAGCTAGTGCAAGAGACCTTCTTATAGTCAGCTTGACCTCTTGTCCCCTGGTCTGATTGGCTCATAAGATGAACAAAGCCTGAATAGGATCGTTAGGGAGACATTAGCGTCCATGGCCTTAAGGTAAACAATGGCCTAAGGTGCTGAAACCCATCAAGAATGGGTCGTTAGCTGTGACCTGGTGGTGAAGGCTCCTTGATTTGCCTGGGTAGTTTGGAAAGTACAGCCTGATAAGTAGCAGATAGACTATGCCGGAGCCCACCACCTCTGTTGAGGGAGGGATTTTCAATGCTAACATGAATGGCTTCCCTTACTCCTCTCTCAAACCACCTCTCTTCTTTGTCTAATATGTGTACATCCTCATCTTTGAAAGAGTGGCCTTTTTCCTTCAAATGGAGGTGTACTGCTGATTCTGGTCCTGAGCTGTTACCTCTCCTATGTTGGGCCATTCTTCTGTTTAATGGCTGTTTAGTTTCTCCAATGTAGAGGTCTGAACACTCTTCACTGCATTGGACTGCATATACTATATTGCTCCTTTTATGGTTTGGTATCGGATCCTTTGGTGGACAAGTCTCTGCCTTAGTGTGTTCATGGGTTTGAAATAAACAGGGATGTGGTGTTTGCCAAAAATCCTTTTAAGCTTCTCCGACACTCCCGCCATGTAGAGAATGACCAGGTTCTTCCGTCGGGTCTGGATCTCAGACTGATCCCTTGTTCTTCTGGGATGGCCCACTGCTTTGTTGAAGGCCCACCTTGGATATCCACAGGCCTTAAGTGCTGTCTTCAGGTGTCTGTCTTCCTTCTTCTTGGCTTCTGAGGAGGTGGGGATGCTCTCTGCTCTGTGGCTTAGGGTCCTGATGACTCCTAGTTTGTGTTGTAATGGATGGTGGGAGTCAAACAGTAAGTATTGATCTGTGTGGGTGGGTTTCCTGTAAACTTCTACTCCTAGGCCACGGTCAGGTCTGATGGTGACTGCACAATCCAGGAAAGCCAGCCTGTTGTCTTGGGTGTCTTCCCTAGTGAACCTAATATTAGGATCCACTGCGTTGATGTGGTCTGTAAAGGCCTGTACTTCCTGCGTCTTTATTTTAACCCAGGTATTATCTACATACCTGAACCAATGGGATGGTGTTGTCCCTGGGAAGGTGTTGAGTGCCTTCTTCTCCACTTCTTCCATGTATAGGTTTGCTACAATTAGTGACACTGGGGAACCCATGGCACAGCCATGCTTCTGTCTGTAGAAGTCCCCTCTGTACATGAAATATGTGGTGTTCAGACACAGGTCCAGGAGCAGGCCTATCTGGTCTGGGTTGAGGCAGCTTCTGGAGGTGAGGGTGCTGCCTTCTCTTAATCTTCTCTTTACCATTATTAGCGCATCAGTGGTGGGCATGCTGGTAAAGAGTGATGTAACATCAAAGGATACCATGGTTTCCTCTGTATCCAGTTTGAGCTCCCTGACTTTAGAAACAAACTCTTCTGAGTTGTGTACGTGGTGGTCCGTGTGTCCAACCAGTGGGGCTAGGATAGTTGCCAGGTATTTTGCGATGTTGTAAGTCACTGAATTTATACTGCTGACAATAGGCCTGAGGGGGATTCCTTGCTTGTGGATCTTGGGAAGTCCATAAAAGCAGGGGACTGTCTCTCCGGGATATAACTGGTGGTAGGTCACCCTGTCAATTGCGTTTTCCTGCTCCAAGAGTTTTAAGCATTCTATTACTTTCTTCCTGTAATTGCTGGTGGGGTCTCTTCTTAGTTTTTCATATGTGTTTTGATCATCTAAAAGTGTGATAACCTTCTCGTGGTAGTCCACAGTATTGAGGACGACAGTGCACCTTCCTTTGTCCGCAGGCAGAATTGTGATGCTCTCATCCCTGCTGAGGGATAACATAAGAACATAAGAACATAAGAAGAGCCATGCTGGATCAGGCCAAAGGCACTTCTCTCTTGGCTGGTGAGGTTGGATGGTGGTGGTTGAGCACTGGACAGTGCAGCAGAGACTTTTATCCTGAGTCAAGCTGACTATAAGAAGGTCTCTTGCACTAGCTGTATTCAGACCGATGAAGCTGTTTGGATGAACAGCGAAACATTTCTATCTCTCAAAAAAGAAGTCCAGTAGCCATGACTCAACTCCCAGTTAAACGAACCTGGATGACTGAGAATCTTCACAGACGTAAGACAAGCAAACATTTCTTCTAAATGGTGCCTTGATCAACAAGCAATATCTTGCAGTACAAGTACTGAAGCAGATCACATGATCAGAAGTGAACCAATGGTGACGCTACCTCCCTCTGCTGGATTGTGGGTGATTATCTGGAATGTTCCATCTGAGGCAGCCTCCAAAACAGAGAGAGGAGAGAGGTCTCCTTTGCACCAGCTGTCAAAGGAGAGTACAGATTAGGGGCTTTTTCCATGTTTTTATTTTTATCTAATTTGTTTTCAACATTCTTATTTTTCCAAGCAATGTTTAGTGGGGCAGCTGGTCAAGTGTGTATAGGGCTACAAACTGTACTTTATTATTGTCACATTAAAAGCACAGAGTAAAATCCAATTGTTAATCCCAAGCAGAGCAGATTCCACAGCCATGGTGTTGATGTGGACTTCTAGCCAACTTCTTTTGTGAGTTTTGGCATTTTGTGTGTGTCCAGTATGTGGTCTATAGGGCCCCAGAACGAATCACCCGAGTTTCCATTATTTCTTATGGGGAAATTTACTTTGATGTAATAGTGTTTTGGTTTACAAGCGTGTTTCCAGAATGAATACACGAGTTACGAATTACGAGTACAATTCGTAAACCAAGGTATCACTGTATGTGGAATCACTGTGTTAAATCATGTTGCAAACTCCTGCCCTGAGCGACCTCAGGCAGAAGAATTACATCCATCTATGAGAAAAAGAGAACATGAAGAAGAAAAAGAAACCAAAGGAACAACTGGATGGTCCCGGGGGATTGAGGGTGCACTTTTATTGTTTGTATTGTTTGTTTGTCTGTTATTAAAAATAAATAAATAAATAAAAGAAATGTGAATAACAAATAAATAATAAATAATAAATAAATGCAACTGGTTTGGTTTTAGTTTCGTAGCAAAATGTTACATCTATGTTACTGGCTTTTTGTTGGGGGAAACTTACACTTCAGCTTTCAAGGATATTACAAAATGAATACCATCTCATGACCTCTAATTTTCATTCCTGGACATTCACGGGAATTTTAAATGGCAACAGAGAAAATATTCCTCCAAGGGGAAAGTGGACTAAAATCTTTATGAGATCAATTAAGAAATCGTTTTCAGATGAATGGTGGATTTTTCAGTTCTCTCCATCTCTTTCTAAATAATAAGATCTCATTTTAACTTTTCATTCTTTGGGCCGTAGCTTCTAAACAATGACCAGAATTGGGACTCCCTAATGAGTATTCTGATTTCAGAGGCAGCACCTCTAAACAGAGCTATTTTATTTCTTTCTTTCTTTGTTTTATACTGCTCATTAGAGATGGGCACGACTTAGCGGTATTCCCGTTTCCGTTTCCGTTACTCGTATCCGTTACTCTACGGAAACGGTAACGGGAATTACTCCGCCAGAATTCGAGCTCGAACCGACGAACGAACAATTTGGTCTGATTTGTCGTGCTCGTTACTTGCATCGTGGCGATCGCGCAATGCCAAGCGGCACAGAAAAAAAGTTTTTAAAAGTTAAAAAAAACCCGATTCCCGGCCCTAAAAGTAGGCGAAAACTGTCTGAGGGCACCTACCAGGCCAGAAGGGTGTTTTATTTGGGGGGGTTTCCCCACCCCCCTCTCCTTGGCTATTGCTACTGCTGCGCTGCTGGTACCAGGCTGGGAGGGCGCATCCATTTGCCATGCAGTGCGGGGGATCCAAAATGGCGACCGCAATATTTTTTTTGAAATCATTGCCCAAAACCCCACCAAAGCACCACAGAAACATGCGAAAATTAGCTATTTTAAATGCTTGAATTTTTACAGTAGCAGCAGTGGGTTTTTCTTGCAAAAAAAAGTCTCCATTGATTTTATTTTATTTTATTTTATTTTATTTTTTTACACCTGCACATTCGCAATGATGGGCTCACCCATAGGAGTGGACCATGCAAATTTTCCACCAATCGCATGGCCACTTGGCCAGGTTGACCACAGAGACTTCTGGGATGTGCCAATCGGGCATAAACAGCCCACCACTAATCGTAGCCCAAACCCGAACTCTAACCCTAAGCCTAACCCATACGCCAGTACACTGTCCTTCTAAGTGGGTCAGAGAGGCACCCAGAGGTGCACCCCAATACTCACCCTAACCTCACCTGTAACTAGCCTAACCCTAGCCCTTGCGCTAACCCGTCTTAACCCTAAGCCAGATCTACTTGCATTGCACTACATGCAAGTACGTGAGACACAGCGGGTGCAAAGAGTCTGCCAGTCCGTCACTTGTGGCTCTGGCTGACTCCTGCAGCTCCCTCCAGGAGCCCGCTACCCCCCCAACCAGTACTAACAACAACAAAAAAACAAAAAACGAACCGACTAATTTTTGCAAAATTTTGCAAAAAACGGAAACGAGCCGAAACGGACTGCCTCCGACACACGACAACTCAAAAACGTCATTTTCCCTAGTCGTGCCCATCTCTACTGCTCATCTTACAGAGGAACTCCGGGCAGTTTACAACATCAAACAAATAATAATCAAACAAGCAATAAGAGAAACTAATAATAATAAGTAAAGAAATAAAAGATATACGAATAAGATTAAATAATACTAAAACACAAAAAAATGAAAGATACAAAATATTTGGCAACAGGACAGGGCTGTAGCTTTAAAAAGAAACTAATTAAAGTCACCAAATGCCTCACGAAAAAGCCAGGTCTTCAAGGCTTTTTAAAAGGCAGGCAGGGACTGTGCAAAGCGCAGCTCACTTGAAAGATGATTCCAAAGTGAGGGGCCAGCCACAGAGAAGGCTCGGTTGCGGGTTACCGCTTTCCTAGCCTCCCTAGGCGTGGCCACCCAGAGTGAGAGCGCACGCGACATTCTAGTAGGTCAGGCCTCTGTTGATCGCTGGTAGATCCGCTCTGCCATGTTTTCAGGTCCCAAGCCATGGAGGGATTTATAAATCAAAACCAGGACCTTGAATCTTATTCGGCATGCAACGCGCTACCAATGCAAGCGAGCCAGAGCTGGGGTGATGTGGTCATATCGACCCGCACCAACCACCAGTCTGGCTGCAGCATTTTGCACCCGTTGAAGTTGCCAAATAAGAGTTTTAAGAGAATTTTAATGGTCTCCCAGGTACTTTAGCCCATCAATTTTCATTGTGCTCCGTTTCAACTTTATTTTACTCTGAACCTGGGAGCAAGCTATACTTTCCATTGAGATATTCTAGCTTTCTGGCATGTGCTTTCTGGTTTCGAGGTCCTGATGCATTCCCATCCATACAGCTCTAAATGCCACCCTCTTGGTCCTCTCAGCACCCTGCAATGAATCCCCATTTCAATTTTTTCCCCATCAGGTCACTGTCTTGAGGTCCAGGATTCCACACCATGAGGTGGAACTGAGAATACAGACCATTCCTCTGCAAATCCCAAAAGACAAACCTTTATCCCATATTACACATTTTGCTGCAAGGAGGTGGCTCTCCAGCCCATCTCAATTCTTACTCAGATCACACGACTCTCATCTCACTGTTTACTGAACCCAATTCTAAAGTGCATCTACGAGCACTTCCCAAACTGCTGCACATCTTCATTTGGGATTGCTGGAGCCACTTGCATTTTGATCTATCTATCTATCTATCTATCTATCTATCTATCTATCTATCTATCTATCTATCTATCTATCTATCTATCTATCTATCTATCTATCTATCTCATTTAAAACAAATAACCCAGCTTTTCTGCTTTAAAGGGGCCCAAAGGCAGCTGACAACAATTAAAACAAAACATGGCACCTAAAACCACATTTCCCCTGCCGCTCCTGGAGACTTCTCTGTGGGACACGCTGGATGAATCATTTGTTTAGCAAAACAAAGCCTCAACACCAGAAATGCTTCCACTCTCCCCACCACCATCTGTTTCTCCGTGGTGGTGTTTTTTTTGTGCAGCTTTTCACTCAAGTCAACACCTTCTTGGCCTCTGTTTTCTCCAGAAAAGAAAGAAAGAGTTCAGTCGGGAGGAAGGGTGGAAAATGACTTGGACGAAGGAACAGAGAGTAGACTGATTAAATTTGCAGATGATCTCAAATTGGGAGGGGTGGCTAATTCCCTAGGATAAAAATCCAAAATGACCTTGACAGATTAGAGTTCTGGGCCAAAGTTAACAGAATGAGTTTCAACATAGAGAAATGTAGGGTGCTGCATCAAGGCAGAAAAAATGAATTGCATAGATATAGAGTGGGAGACACTTGGCTGGAGAATAGTACCTGTGAAAGGGATCTGGGAGTCTTGGTGGACCACAAATTGAACATGAGTCAGCAGTGTGATGCGGCAGCCAGGAAACCAATGTGATTCTTGGTTGCATCAACAGAACCATTGTGCCTAGATCAAGGGAAGTGATAGTGCCACTCTATTCTGCTCTGGTCAGACCCCACCTGGAGTACTGTGTCCAGTTCTGTGCGCCTCAATTTAAAAAGGATCTTGACAACCTTGAGCGGATACAGAGGAGGGCGACCAGGATGGTTAAAGGTCTGGAAGAAATGTCTTATGAAGAGCAATTTGGGGAGCTGGGAATGTTTAGCCTTAAAAAAGGAAAGTTGAGAGGGGATATGATAGCCATGTTTAACTATTTGAAAGGATGTCATATCAAAGAGGGAACAGGTTTGTTTTCCATGGTTTCAGAGACTAGGACTTGGGGCAATGGTTTCAAACTACAGGAAAGAGATCTTGGTGTGTTGGTGGACAGCTCCATGAAGGTGTCTCCCCAATGTGTGGCAGCAGTGAAGAAGGCCAGTTCCATGCTAGGGATTATCAAAAAGGGGATTGAAAATAAAACAGCCAACATTATAATGCCAGTATACAAAATGATAGTAAGCCCATACCTTGAGTATTGTGTGCAATTCTGGTCACCGCATCTCAAGAAAGACATAGTGGAACTGGAAAAGGTGCAGAAGAGAGCGACTAAAATGATTAGTCGGCTGGGGCACCTCCCTTATGAGGAAAGGCTAAAACATTTGGGGCTCTTTAGTCTGGAAAAAAGGCGCCTGAGGGGGGATATGATTGAGACGTACAAAATAATGCAGGGTATGAGCAAAGTGGATAGAGGGAAGCTCTTCTCTCTCTCCCAAAATACCAGCTGGACTAAATGGTCCTTTGGCCTGATCCAGCATGGCTCTTATTATGTTCTTATGTTTTTATGTTCTTATATTCTTATGAAAAGAGAGATTCCATTTGAACATTAGGAAGAATTTCATGACGGTTAGAGCTGTTTGGCAGTAGAATATGCTGCCACAGATGAGGGTGGTGGAGTCTCCTTCTTTGGAGGTTTTTAAGTAGAGGCTGGATGGCCATCTGTCGGGATCCCTTTGCTGGGGGTTCCTGCATGGCAGGGGTTGGACTGGATGGCCCCTGAAGTCTCTTCCAATTCTATGATTCTATGACACTATGAAGACTGGCGTTTCTGAAGGAGACTTGTATTCCATAGATATCTCAGGATTTGTATTGAGAAACAACCAGTTGTAGTCATTTTTTGTTGTGAACCCAGCCCCGGCAATCACTCCTGTACAAGGAACAAACAAATAAACAAACAAAAAGCAAAGTGTACTACTTATATTTTACACCATAGCCCCTAAAGCCCTCTCTGGGTGGTTTGCATTCACCCCCACCCCCATAGAGAGCTGGATACTCATCTTATTGACCTTGGATGGCTGAGTGAACCATGAACCGGCTACCTGGGATTGAACCCTGGGCATGTGCACAGTTTTGGCTGCAACACAGCAGTTTAACCACTGTGCCATGAGGCTCATCTTCCCATGGAGTGGGATTAAAGGAGATATATAGATACAGACATGCACTCAAGAGAAAACTGGTCAACCACCTGTCAGATCTGGATTGATTTGGATTGCTTCCTTGAGCAGGGTGTTGAATTTGATGGCCTTCAAGTCCATGACCCTATGATTCTGAGTATCTTCTGTGTGAAACCCAGATTTTTAATGCCATTTTTTCTACAAAGCAAAATGCTCTGCTAATACACCGTGGCCCACAGCACTCACAGCACTCTCTAGGTGGTTTAGAGTTTATTTATGCAGCCTACATATTGCCCCACTACACCACCCCCACAGCCAGGGTCGGTGCGTCCATTAAGGCGAACTAGGCAGTTGCCTAGGGCGCCAAAATGGACAGGGGGCACTGGCCAGCCTGCTGCCCCCCGCCCCCCCACCACCGGCCCCTGCCATCCGTCCCCCCACTGCCCGTCGCCGGCCGCCCACCCGCCCACTGCCCCCACCTGCCGCCCAGCCCCCCTGCTGCTGCCGCTTGCCCCCACCGCCCACTGCCCCCACCCCGCCGCAGCCCCCCGCCGCTGCCCCGCCCGGCCCCCTGCCACCGCCGCTGCCGCTGCCCCTCCCCCGACGACGACGACCACCACCACCCCGCCCACCAACCGCCCGCCCCCGCCCCTCTAGCGCTGGCCCTGCCCACAGCAAGCAGGGTACTCATTTTACTGACCTCAGAAGGATGGAAGGGTTGAGCTGGCTCCCTGGGCTTGAACCCTGGGACACCTGCACAGTTTTGGCTGCAGTACAGCAGTGTAACCACCACAAGGCTCCTCATGCCAGCTACATGGCTTCTTTTTTTCATTCTCTTTTGTGAATGCATCTGCAGGTGAACAACAACAAAAAAGGCCTGGCGTTTTTGCTCATAGGCGGAGTGAAAAATCTCATTGCGGTCGATTGTTCTGTTGAAGGAGACACTTATTTCCTGCAAAAGAAGAAAATCTGCAAGGGTTTATTACTTCCTTAGTCAAAAGCACAGCTTGATTTCCCACGGCTTTTCTTCACGTCTCTGCTGGCTGCTCGGTTCTTCTAGGAACAGGCTGGGCAGGGCATGCCATGCTAAGTGATCTGGATTCACTTAAATCCGGGCCACCAATCTTAGGCTGCTTTCACACGACCACTAAAATCTGCCACAAACTTTGATTTGAATCACACACACACACACACACACACACACACACACACACACACACACACACACACACGTGGTTGATGTTATGGATCCGATGTTCCCACAGTTGCATTTTGAAAATCCACAACTGTTCTGATCTCACGACTGCAGTTCCAAGGTTATTTTGAATCGCCGGATAACTCAGTGGTAGAGATGGGCATGAAATGAACTTTTGGTTCATTTTGTTATTTGTTATTTGTTTCATTTTGTAACAAAACGAATAATGAACTGCCCCCTCTAAGAGAAACAAAATGAAACAAAACAGAAATTTCTGTTTTGCTTCAGTTTGTTTCATTTGCCAGTGTCCCCTACGGGGTTCGTTAAAAATGAAAAACAACAACAACTGAACCTTAAAACGAACTGAACTAAAATGAATTACCTTTTGTTTTTCAATTCTTGTCTATCTCTACTCAGTGGCTTGTGTCTCTGGCTGCGGGGCCAGAAGTTGGGGGTTCGATTCCCCCACGAGGCCTCCTTTGGAGGGGCTGGACATGATGACCCCCTGAGGGCCCCTCCCAGCCCTGCAGTTCTGAGATGGTGGTGGTGGTGATGATGATTACTGGTTTAGGTCTCTGCTGTGGTGCCAGAGGTCGGGCGTTCAATTCCCCAGCATGCCTGCTTGAGATGAACCCGACTTGATGAGGCCTCTCAGGGTCCCTTCCAGCGAGGCCAGCCTGAGATGTTTATTATTTATGCACGTTCTGCAACATAACATGAGCCTGGAGGGGCTAAACCTCTTTCACCTGGAGGGATACAGCATCAATGAAAGGTACCGTTGAGGTCCAAAGAGGTACACCAATGTCTGCAACTCGTGGTGCAGAACGATTTGCGCTGTGCAATCGTGGAGAGGCTGGGCACCCACCCACGCTCCCCTGGAGGGCGGCGGCAAGATTGTTTCATGAGGACCATGGCCCCGAGGCTCATTTCATGCTTGGGTGGCCCGGGAGGGGCCGGGGTCATGTTTTTCATCACTGCTAATCCTGCGGGTCATCCTTCTCTCCGAAAGGCCTTTCCCATAGGGTTGTCTCCGTCGCGCTCCACGGTTTGTTTCATGCCCGCCTACACCAGATTAAAATCTCAGACACAATAATCTTGGCTGGCGATGGGCGCGCCCGTCTCTCTCTCTCTCTCTCTCTCTCTCTCTCTCTCTCTCTCTCTCTCTACACCTCCCTGGCCGCTGCTCTCCCTTCATTTCCTTTCCTCCTCCTCATGGATTATACATGAACAGAGACGCGCCTGCAAACTGCTGGGAGAGGCAAAGAGGAGCTGCAATACAGGCTGGCTTTTCTGACTAATCTCACAGCACATCAGAGGATCAACTTCTAATTTGATTTGATTTCCTCAGAAATATTTCGGTGGTTGGAGCAGTGCGAGGACAAGGATGTTTACAGCTCTGATCTGCATCCAACAAGGCCTGAAATCTTTATCTATTCTGCCACCTTTTCCCCTCGCAGGAAGCTCCCGAATACTCATGTTAAAAAAAATCCAAACGGAAAGGTGTTGTACGACAAGAATACAAGGTTGAGTTGCCTCTGTTACTTGAGCAAGCCTCAATTTTTGAAAGGAAACCAGACTCCTGTCGTACACATCTCCACAAAAAAAGGAGGGGGTTTGAGGGCATATATATATATACAGGGGCGTGGTGGCTCAGTGGACTAAGGCACCAAAACTGTAGACTGCAAAGTCGGCAGCTCGGCGGTTCGAATCCCGGGTGCCATGCAGTGGAGCGAGCTCCCGCTGATAACCCCAGCTCCTTCCAACCTAGCAGTTCAAAAGCATGTCAATGCAAGTAGATAAATAGGTACCGCTGTAAAAAGTGGGAAGGTAAAACAGTGTTTCCTTGCAGCCATGCCGGCCACATGGCCATGGACTTGCACAGCACTGGCTCTTCCGGCTTGAATACGGAGATGAGCACCGTCCCTAGAGTATATATATAATGCAAACATAAGCAAGAGAAACAGGCAAAGACCTTTCTCTTCAGGCAAGCTTTCCCTGAATAAGGAAAGGCATAGGTGGAACTTTCATGCACCCCAGGCCATGGTACATCTAAAGAGCCTATACAAGCCACTGTCCACCTAAAAAGCTTATTCAGACCAGGGTGGTGTGAAACCAAGGTGAACTTCCCACCAAATTTTCTCAGACTGACGAAGCTGCTTGGATGAGTAGTGATTAGTGAAATGTTTTTGAACCCACAAGAAAATGAGTCCAGTTGCCATGATTCAACTTCCAGATAGCTTCACCTGGATGTCTGAGAATCTTCACAGTCAACTGTCTGTTGAGTCACTGGTTCTCAGCCATTCATAGTGTACCATGGTTGGGATACATTTGAAATCAAGATGAGATACAAAATTTTAATGAGGTTTGCTAAGGATTTACACTCCATCCCTTCCTTCTTTCCTTCAGTTGTGACATGGGATAGCTGTCTTTTTTTATCGGAAAGCTATCTGTGAAATGTTGGCGTTCTGAGAATAAGCCCTTGGCATTGCTAGCCAGAGTAGATCCACTGAGGTCTTTTCAGGTCCCTATTGATTCAGTGGGTCAACTCTATTAGGGGCCAGGTTGCCCACAGATATATAAACACACCTCTCAGAAGAACGAATTTTAACTCTATCATGGTTGGGCTTAGGTTCTTTTAGAGAGAATGGGTACTGGACATGGCTATGTCATCCATCCACTCTTGTCTAAATAAATGCTGGCAAAAGAAAATTCAAATATTTTCTGCTTTGTGGAAATAGGGACCTGTTGCCTCTGATTTCCAGCAATCCTTGTTCAGCCTCACCATAAGCACAAAGATTCAAAATGTAAATGATCATGTCCCATGTCACATTTGTAAGAAAGGACTCCCCTTACGCACAAATCTCTGTAAATTGCATACCTTTGCATAATTAAAGTCTTCTAGCAACCACAGTAGCACCTGGTATAAAGGAATTAATTTGTCCCAAATGAAATCATGTTAAGCAAATTTTCCTTTATGCAAATTTCTCATAGAAATGCATTGAAAATGGATTGATCCCTATTTGCGACTGTTTTTCTGTTGTATGGATTTGCCCCATAGGCAATTCTGTTAAGCAATTTCCCCCTATCTCCAGAAATTTTTCCCTTTAAGTGGATTTTCTGTTAAATAAACCACATGTTATATGAGGGTCTGCTGTGGCTTGTTGTGTGGACTTTACAACATTCAAATATCAGAAGTAGAGATGGGAACAAATAAAAAAAGAATCACAATGGGCTCGGTCCCACATCCTTTTAAAAGCAGTTTAAATTACTAAATAAACCGAGTCCAAAAATGCCATCCCCATGGCCACCGGGCTTTTTGAAAAAAAAGAAAAAAGAACCCGGTAATGATCCCTTAAGCGAGGTTTCTGTGACTCACCTACGAGGTAGAGAGTTTTTTGCCTCGCTTTGAAAATCCAGCTTTTAAGGAGGCAGACGCCGTGGGACCACACTGATGATCTGGGTTTCTTTTTCTTTCTTTTTGGCTATTCCTGGTTTGTAACCTGTGATGGACTTTTCCTCCAGGAATCTGTCCAATCCCCTTTTGAAGGCATCCAGGTCAGATGCCATCACCACATTGTGTGGCAGGGAGTTCCATAGACTTACAACGCGCTGGGTGAAAAAATATTTCCTTTTGTCAGTTCTTACTCTCCCAGCCCTCAATTTGAGTGTATGTTTGCTGGGGGAAATTAATGCTTATAGGACCGGATAGAGCTTCCTGTTTCTCCGAAGGTGAAAATAAATTAAAAAAACACAGCCCATCGGCCCCAGGAATAGCCAAAAAGAAAGAAAAAGAAACCCAGATCATCAATGTGGTCCCACGGCGTCTGCCTCCTTAAAAGCTGGATTTTCAAAGCGAGGCAAAAAACAGCCAATATTTAACTAATGTTGCTGATGGGTTTAATATTCATCCTTTCAAATTTGTTGGGTCCCCGCAAACAGTGCCCCGGTTTCCCTTAGGCCTGAAATGAAATCCGGCGGCCACCTTTGCAAAGATAGCAGCAGCAACAGCAGCTTGCACAGCACTCGTGATAGTTCCACAAACTCCTGCATGGCTGTGAGGAGACCACTTGTCTTGTGGAGAAGAATGTAATTTAGCAAGATGGCTTCACACAGACCAAGAAAAACACACCAATGCAAAGTGCTTGGTCAAATTTTGAGAGCTTTATTTACAGCCTATCATTCTTCTGGCATGAAGCAAACAAGCTTGAGGAACAAGATAGGCAAGGCCTCACTGTAGTCAATCAGGACTCCTCTCCATGGGCTGAGTATGATCTAATTAACAGCTGACAGGACTCCACCTACAGCTCCCCCTGGCCTTGCCTGTCTCATCCATCATAGAATCATTAGACATGGGCACGACCAGAAAAAATGACGCTTTGAGTTTTTGCTTGTCGGAACGGGTCCATTTCGGGTCGTTTCCGTTTGTCGCGAAATTTTTCAAAAATTTGTCGTTTCCGTTTATCATTTGTCATTTGTCGTTTCCACCGCAATTTAGCGTGATTTGACTTCCCAGAGCATAGGGATGTCCCGCAATCAGGGCCGGTGCTAGGTGTTTTTGCACCCTAGGCGGCGGGCGGGGCGGGGGGGGCAAGCAGGTGGGCGGTGGCCATGGGTGGCAGCGTGGGCCGCAGGCGGGTGGCGGCGCAGGCGGATGGGTGAGTGGGCAGTTAGGATCTCACTTAGGATAGAGGTTCTGTTCTTGGCTTGCACCCCAAATGTGTGTGTGTGTGCAAGCAAATTGAAGTTGGGAAAACAGAAAATAAATGGTAGTATATAATATATTTTTAAAATAAATCCACACCTCCCACTCCCAGTCGAACCTCCCCCTTTATCCAATATCAGAAAAAAATCCTCACAAATTGCCAGAGAAGAAATAAAGAATAAACTGCTATTCCCTTCAGCAGACAAAGCTTCAGGGAATCAAAGAAATTATTTTCTAAATTCAATTCCCTCCCTGACTGCCTAACTTAAATCCTAAAGCCTCCAGCCTCCCTCCTCAATCTCGATCGGATCACACCAGCCCCAGCAGCCAGCCCTCCTCCCTCAACCACATCCATACATCCGACTGTGATTTCTGGAAGGTGCCTCGGCTTTTTTTGCCCTCCGAGACATCCAGAAGTGTCAGTCAAAAACCTGGAGATGCCATTGGTGGAATGGTTCAAACAATTTGCATGGTCCCACCCCATGCCCAGCCCAAATGGGCAGGTCTAAAAAAATAAAAAATAAAATAAAATAAAATAAAATCAATACGATGTTTTATTGCTATTAAAAACCCACTGCTGGTACTATTAAAATTCAGGCATTTAAAATAAATAAATTTCACATGTTTCTGTGGTGATTTGGTGTGTTTTTTGACCACGATTTCAAAAGAAAAATTGTGGTCGCCATTTTGGATCCCCCCCCCACCGCATAGCATGGTGATGGCGAGATGACAAGGATGACCCCCCCCAGCCTGGTGCAAGCAGCCCAGGACAGGAGAAGAGGGGGGGGAGGCCGGGGACCCCCCAGAAACCACCCCTCTGGAAGGTGGCAAAGCCTCAGGCAGGCATATTTTCGCCTGCTTTTTTGGCCAGGAGTCGGTTTTTAAAAAAAAAAACTTTTAAAAACTTTTTCTGTGCTTCGCATTGCGTGATCGCCACGATGCCACAAACGGAAACGAAAAACCCGACCAAATTTTTCTTTTTTCGGTTCGAGTTCGAGTTCTGACGGCTTAATTATTGTTACCGTTTTTGTTACGTAATGGAAACGATAACCGAAAACGGAAACGACAATTTCGCCGAGTCGTGCCCATGTCTAAGAATTATAGAATCATAGAGTTGGAAGAGACCTCGGGGGCCATCCAGGTCTAACCCCCTGCCATGCAGGAACCCCCATCACAGTATTTCCGCCACCCAGCCTCTGCTTAAAAACCCCCAAAGAAGGAGACTCCACCACCCTCCTTGGTGGCAGCATCTTCCACTGCTGAACAGCTCTAACCGTCAGGAAGTTCTTCCGAATGTTCAAATGGAATCTTTTTTCCTGTAGTTTGAAACCATTCCCCTGAGACCTAGTCTCTGAAGCCATGGAAAATAAACCAGTCCCTTCCTCAATGTGACATCCTTTTGAATATTTGAACATAGCTATCATATTCTCTCTCAGCCTTCTTTTTGAAAGGCTAAACATTCCCAGTTCCCTAAGCCGTTCCTCATAAGACATTTCCTCCAGACCCTCAACCATCCTGGTCGCCCTCCTCTGCACCCGCTCGACGTTGTCAACATCCTTTTTAAATTGAGGTGCACAGTACTGGACACAGGACTCCAGTTGGGGTCTGACCAGAGCAGAATAGAGTGGTACTATCACCTCCCTTGATCTGGACATGATGGTTCTGTTGATGCAACCAAGAACCGCATTGGCTTTCCTGGCTGTCGCATCACACTGCTGACTCATGTTCAATTTGTCGTCCACGAAGACTCCCAGATCCCTTTCACAGGTACTGTTTTCCAGCCAGGTGTCTCCCATCCTATATCTGTACAATTCATTCTTTTTACCTAGATGCAGCACCCTTCATTTCCCTCTGTTGAAACCCATTCCGTTAGCTTTGGCCCAGCATTCTAATCTGTCAAGGTCCTTTTGGATTTTCATCCTATCCTCTAGGGATTTAGCAACCCCTCCCAATTTGGTATCATCTGCAAATTTAGCCTACTCTCTATTCCTTCCTCCAAGTCATTAATAAAGATATTGAACAACACTGGACCAAGAACAGAACCCTGGGGCACCCCATTGGTCACAGCTCTCCAAGCTGAAGCAGCAATGAGAGTTCCTGGAAGTGATGGCGAGTGAGCTCACGGCCAAAGATTATTGCACACCTTACAAACCCTTCAGCGAAACGGAGCGAGGAGAGAAAGAAGGGAGTCCCAAGGGCCAGCTCAGCACTGGCGAGGTGTCTGCTCAATAGAGCCGAGACTAATTTCCCTTGGCCTTGAAACCTCTCAGTCGAGAGCCAGCAGACATCTTGAGCATCTGCTTCGTCAGCAGCCATGGTCCAATTAGGGGCAGGCAATTGAGAGAGCCTTTTAACCTTTCCGTTTATGAACTGGACCTCATTCTCCAACGGGGCCAAGCAATTTTTGGAGCAGATGGCAATAACGTCTCGAAAACTCTTCTGAACGAAAGGCCACAGTTAGGGTGACCCCATGCCTGACTCCTAAACAAAGCCTTCAAGTTGTGTAATGGAAACCTCTTTTACCATTCCACCGTCCTCTTGCGTCCTTTCCATCAAGGGAGCTCTCTCTCTCTCTCTCTCTCTCTCTCTCTCTCTCTCTCTCTCCAGATGGTCCATAAAGGGTTGTGTGTGCTTTTCTGTAGCCTTCTACAAACAGGAGATTTAACATCTCAATTATACACTCTCGTGGCTTGATGCTGGTTTAATTTCTTGTTAAAATTGTTTGTTTTATGATTTCATTGCTGCTCTTCACGTGGTTTGTTTTGGTCTTATCACGCTGTTAACTGCCTAGATGAGAGCATTGCACTAATGAGGTGGTATTGAAAAGGACCAGGCAACCATGCCCTGCTGTTCATCCCCAGCTAGAGATGGGTACAAAATGAGCCATGAACCCCAAACTCTGACATGTCAAGCTTGTCCATGGCTCATTTTATTAGCATGTTTCAGGGATCCTGTTTTGCCAAAGCAAATCCAAATGTTGAACTCCACTCCCCCCCTATTGGTGTTCCACTGGCACACACACAAATCCTCATGAACCATGAACCGGTTTGTTTTTCTGGGGGCTCATGGTGGTTCTTGGTTCATTATTAGTCACGAACCAGCAGGAACCACTGGTATTCTAGTTCGTGCTCATCTTGGTTGTATCATTGAAATATATTTTAGCTACTTACTGTGATTCTGTTTAGTTACTACCCTATAATTCTACCTTACGCACAATACAGTGGGTAGATCAAAACAGAAACTTCTAATTTTCTGACATGGAAATACTGGTGCAGATCTGCTCCAAGAACTCGCCGTTAATAGAAAGCAGCAAAACCTCTTTGCCCCAAGCAAATTATCAGGTGGACCATCATTCCCACCCCTCCCAGAAAAGAAAAAAAAAAGGAAGGAAGGAAAGGGGGCATAACAGGACAACAGCAGACTGCATCCGATGGCATATGCAAATGTATCTGTACAGATGAAAGTTCAGTAATAATACTTATAATTTGAATGGAGTATTTAAAATACAGTGGTACCTTGTATAAAGGAATTGATTCGTTCCAAATGAAATTCTGTTAAGCAAATTTTCCTTTATACAAATTTCCCATAAGAATGCATTGAAAATGGAGTAAGCCCTAATTGCGACCATTCTTATGTTGTACGGATTCGCCCCATAGACAATTCTGTTAAGCAAATTTCCCCTATCTCCAGAATTTTTTATGTTGTACAGATTTTATGTTATACAAACCATTTGTTACACGGGGGTCCACTATACTTGCATTTGCATGCTTTCGAACTGCTAGGTTGGCTGGAGAAACTTGAAGCTGTTCTGCTATTTTGCACTTTTGCTGGGCAGCTAAAGGAATTTAGCCAATAGTCAAAGCTCTGCATCTGGCCAACATAAAAGGTTTGTTCCTAGCTGCCCCGGATTCCCTGTTCTCCAAACTTCTGCTCCTGCCCGCTCCTGCGAAAGTAACTCTTGGCCACCCAACGTCCCTCTCCTGATGGTCCATTTAGAGGATGCTCGTCTCCAACCATGTTCACCCAGCTTGTCCGTCTCCTCACTGCAAATGTCAAATGTCAGCGCTTTCCTATAGAAATGCAGACCTCCTCCTTTCTCCTTTGAGCGTCTGAAGAAAAAGTGCTCTCCTCTCTGCCTGGTAAATTTTTTAACAAGACCACCCCGGGAGCTTGCCAACTTTTCACAATTTTTATTGCTAGCCTCATGAGATTCTCTATATTATTAATGGTCTCCAAAAATCACAAAGCAATAAGGAAATCTTGATAGCATCAGCTTTCAGGTTTTGAAAAAGAAGGTTCCTTCATCTTTTTAAAGCCCCCTTTTATAGCAGGAGAAACATTACACTGTCAGAAGAGCATAAACTTCAAGCTTTGGCAATGGGAAAGCATTTGGGGGCCAAGTCACATTTAGGGACCAATTTATAGTTATTCTTTTTAAGAAAAAGCTGGTTAAGGAGATCCCATCCTACTAGAGCAGGAATAAACAGTTGGGCTGAGAGAGGAGTTATGGAAATATAGAGGAAGGAACATTTTCACAAGATAGAGAGGTGAAAAGCAGTGTGCCCCAGGGCTCTGTCCTGGGACCGGTGCTTTTCAATCTGTTCATAAATGACCTGGAGACAGGGATAAGCAGTGAGGTGGCCAAGTTTGCAGATGACCCAAACCTTTTCCGTGTGGTAAAAATCAGAGAAGATTGTGAAGAGCCCCAGAAGGATCTCTCCAAACTGGGGGAGTGGGCTGCAAAATGGCAAATGTGTTTCAATGTAGCCAAATGTAAAGTAGTGCATATTGGGGCAAAAAATCAAAACTTCATCTATCAACTCATGGGCTCTGAGTTATCCATGACGGATCAGGAAAGAGATCTTGGTGTGTTGGTGGACAGCTCCATAAAGGTGTCTACCCAATGTGTGGCAGCGGTGAAGAAGGCCAATTCCATACTAGGGATTATTAAAAAGGGGATTGAAAATAAAACAGCTACCATTATAATGCCATTATACAAAATGATAGTAAGGCCCTACCTGGAGTATTGTGTACAATACTGGTCTCTGCATCTCATAAAAGACTTAGTGGAACTGGAAAAGGTGCAGAAGAGAGCGACTAAAATGATTACTGGGCTGGGGCACCTCCCTTATGAGGAAAGGCTAAAACATTTGGGCCTCTTTAGTCTGGAAAAAAAGGCGCTTGAGGGGGGAATATGAT